>CM067074.1:3680955-3985955 GCA_033980235.1 Diadema setosum | reverse complement strand
GGGTATAAGCAAATCGGTGAACAGTTTCACGCCTTCCTTGGATAATTATCATTATACTCCGCCCCGACAAGAAAAACTTACTTCCTCCAAACGAGCTGGTGAGGTGTTTCCGGCGTCTTCGTTGGAATTACCAGCAGCCACAACAGTCTTGACTCCGTTGGCGATCAAATCCTTTACGGCATTGTCGAGGGAAGTTGAAGCACCGCCTCCCAGGGACATCGACGCGATATTGTTGTCGCCCACCTTGTTATCCCTGACGTATTCGATTCCTGCATGTGATGACATATTATGTATTGTAACTTTGATTATTCTAAAAACATCATAATCAATCACGTTATTCTTAACGTCATGACCACCCAAGGCCACCACGTGACATTATTATCATTGTAATGAAATGACGATGAGATGAGTAAGTTCACAGAAATAAAAAAGACTGGGCGAGTATTAAATGCGGGAGCTAGAGTCGGTTTCTATACATTATAAGTATTGTACGTATAGGAAGGGCGGGCACGCTCAGCGCTCGGCAACTAAAAAAAAAATAAAATAAAAATATGTGATACGGGGCGGACGCGCTCAGCATTTACGTTGAGAGTATGTCATACTTAAGGAGCTTCAGATTTTCGCAACAGGGACGTCCAGAGGAGAAAAAAACAATATAATGTTCTGAACATTCGCAGAAACGGGCGTCAAGTCGATCTATTTTATAGCTTGCGTCGTCTGAGTTTTTCGCTACGCGTTCTGGGCCCCGTTGCAAGAAAGTTGCAATCAATTGCAAATATTTGCTAATTTTGAAAAAACCATTCTGATTGGCGCAGGGTCTGCCCTATTAAGAAGACATGCATGCAACAACGATATTGATTGGCCAGTGACAATCAGTTGCAAGTTGCGTTTAAACGCAAAGTTTCTAGCAACGGGGCCCTGGGCTATTGTTACGTCCACTCAATTCACGACGTGAAGAGCTAACTTCATGCACCCATCATAATGGGGGCGCCATTTTATTTCTTATACGTTGCGTCCCAGCGTAATCTAAAGCTGCTTTTCAGCACGACGTAAGGGGAGAGAACGTATTCATATCTTAAGTGGTTTTTCATTATCTCTCAAAAAGTTGGAAACCTGGCGCTCCATTTCAATTAAAACTATACCATCCCTTTAAGAACAATTAGTACACAATCTGAAATTTCCAAGGTCCATCGTAGATATTCAATACAAGTCATCTCTGCATCTGATAATCTCAAGACAGCAGAATACCAACATTGATGAATATCAGTAAAGACAACTTGATTCCATACAAGATAATCCCTTAGTTGTATTCTATAAATATTGAATATAGCCACACACAAAAAACGACTTCATAAGGAGGAGCTTCTTTGTGGGACCCTCCATTTCCATCCCCATCTTTATAGTTAACTTGTATTATACGCTTTATGTATATGTTAACAAAGATATAATTGCGTGTTTTTTTCATCTGCTACTCATTTTCATTATAATTATGTACTTTGTGAAATCACATTCTGCAATTGTACATACATTGTACATAATTTCTTTGTTTATGTGATGGAAGTGAATATGAATTTGAATCTTGTATCTTGAATCTTGAATCTTGAGTGTGCACTTGTATAATTGATACGTACATTTTTGCATGTATAGGATAATGCCTTTATTTTGAATAATTATTAATGTAGAAGAAATGAAAAACGTTATACAGTGGCTACGGTATTCTTTTACACTGAAAGCGAGAGAAAGAAAAGAAATGATGAGGAAAAACCTTACCAAGGTTCTTCAATCATTTGGACAACGCAGGCTTAGATTTTTTTTTCAATGTTTTATTGATTGATCGATTTATCTATAAAATGTTCTTGTTTCACTGTGAGAGAGGAAAAAAAAACATACATAGTCAGCAACACAGAAAAAGACATCGAAAGTCCCTGGTAAACACGAGATATCAATGAAAAGAATGAAGGATCTGGAGAGAGAGGGGAAAAAAAAGATGTTTGTCGGACTCCAAAACCTTGTTTGCGATTTGGAGGAGTGGTACACGAAACTAGGTGCAATAAAGAAGTAAGTATGACAATAATTCAGTATGTACCTATGTAGTGGCGGATCCAGAGGGGGGCGCAAGAGGCGCACGCCCCCCTTTATTTATCGATAAAAACAAAAGAAATATAAGGAAAAAATGAAATGAAACCCGGAAGTGGCACCAAAAAAAAAAATTAGTTGCGCCCCCCTTTACAGAATTCCTGGATCCGCCCCTGCCATGTGCCATACTGCATGTCTTACGACATTCAAGGAAAAAAAAATAACCAAAACAACCTTCAGACAAGTATATAGCAAGATAAACATGAGGTTATACTTTACCACTGACGATATTGGATGTGCTTCCTGATCCAATGCAGTTGAGTACTTTCACACCCTTTATCGTTACTTTGTTAGCGACGCCATAGGTGGTGGATCCGACTGTCCCAGCGCAATGGGTGCCATGTCCGTTACAGTCCTCCTGTTAGAGTTAATGGGAAGAAAATTAATTAAAGAAGCCCCTTTAACTAGTGAAAATTAAGCTTTACTGCTGTTGCAACTTTCTATGCTGACCTCTATCTGATTATGTCAAACTCTCCAGGAACCATGTCATACTGTTTACGAATGAATCTAGCAGTGACGGATACGGACGGGGCGCAGTGGGCGAGCCCCCCCCCCCTCTTTATTTGTTTTTAAAGCAAAAGAAATAAAAAAAAATGGGGACATTCCCCCTTTGATTTTGTAAAGGCGCCTCCACTTTACGGAATATCCTGGATCCGCCCCCGAGTAGGCCTACACTGTAAAAACATCGGTGTTAGATTTAACACCACGGGTGTTAAATCTAACACCGATCAAACTTCAATAAAGGACCACACCCACAGGTGTTGAAAAGTGTTCACCTGACACTTCGTGGTGTTATTTGACACTGTACCTGGTGTTATTTTGACACTGTACTGGTGTTAATTCAAAAATGGTGTTAATTCAAAACACCGAACTTTTTGCAGTGTATCATTCTTTGATTTCAACCCCCATTGGGGATGTGATAATAATGATAATGATAATAATGATAATGATAGTATAATGTAGATATCATAAGGATTACTGCATTCCCTGCACTCACGGAAGAGTCCTGCTAAATCCGATCAAAATGAATATTGACTTATGCATTTATGACAGAGTCATTATTATCTTTTTGATTTAGGGTTCCAAGTGGGGCTGCCGAGGCCTGCAACTGTCCTTAGAACTATGACTTTTGCATAGATAAATTCATAAAAAGACATCTTTATAACAGCAAAGCAAACAAAGAATCAAACAAAATAACAACAACAACTGGAAAAAAGTTTTTTAAACTAAAGTAATAATATTTTCATAATTATCGTTATCACTATACCATCAGCATTTCTATCCCCGCGTCTGTCAAGTTTGATGGAGAATACAGTATAGGAGGTATATTGTAAAGAAGTTAAAAATATCAAATTAAACTGTTGGACCCCGTCACATCTTGCTATATTTTCATTAGGTAAACAGCGGGCAGTCACTTGCAATAGTCTGTAACACACCTTGATTCTACTCGATTATTCAGAAGGTTCGTAATTTGGAAATGAAGCAATATTCTTAATTCCAAAAAAGAAGTTATAATTTTCAAATAAATGAGCCTCCAGAATAACGAACCCTTGTTCATTTTTGGAATTATACAAACTATCGAAAAAAACGAACCTTTTGAATACTATCACTGAAGTTCGGATAGAATTAACCCCTTTCTCATTTCCCAAGAAACAGGGGCGGATCCAGGCACAAAGGAGGGGGGGGGGGGGCGCACAAAGCGATGGAGCAATGTGAGGGAGCGTATTTTTTTATATCTATATTGGACATCGTGTGATTTCATGCATACTTTTGATATACTTTTTATGATTTCATAACTCTTTGTAATTCTGGAAATATTGTTTTTCTCGTGGGCTTTCTTTGCCTAGTGTCGGTCTCGTGAGAGTTGGTCTCATGGGCTTTGTTTGCGTAGTGTCGGTCGTGTGATCCTTTTGTGCGTAGTGTCGAACTCATGGGCTGTATAACTACTGGGCTTATTTTTACTTGATGTCGAACTCGTGGGCTGTAGGTCCTAGTGGGCTGTATGACTTGTGAGCTGTATGACTTGTGAGCTGTATGACTCGAAGGGTGTCGGTCTCGTGACGTGCACCCGAATTTACCACTCAAACGGAATGCCAGTAATGTGTGTGCCGAAGTTCCTACGTTATGTCGCATCACAAGCTTTATAGCGTGGATCAATCCATAATCTCTTACGCTACACCACATACAGCATGATTTTTTTTTTTTTTTTTGGGGGGGGGGTGGGGGATGGGAGGCGCCAGGATTATGACTACAAAATAAAGTTTAATGTGTATCCGCCGTAGGATGACTTTAAAAAATATTTAAAACAAAATGCTCCCGAACATTATGCTGAAGGGAGGCACCTGTCCCCTATGTGCCCTATTCTGGATCCGCGAATGCACTAACAAACTTCTAGTTATATGGAGTTGCGTGTTTCGGGAAAACGACCTTCTCAATGGCACCAAAATGTTCATATTTACGGACCCATTCCATACTTGGATTGAGTAACATCTAAAGGCATACACATTATTTGTGTTTCGGATCATAAAATCTTTGGAATATTAAAAAACGAAGGTCATCCCATTTCACTAGTTCTCGATCTGTCAGCCAGCTTGAGTAGGCGTTTGAAATATTTGGAGTTTGTAGACATTATTTTGGAGCCCGTTCACAAGTTATAATGGACACCGTGTATATATTGGTACTATCATACTTTAATGATAGACTCCCTGACCCTAGGAATACTTTCTGCTCATTTTGGTGGTAGTTCAGCAGAAAGGCATTTTTAGAACCAACAAACTAATCAAACAAAACAAACAATATAAAGCGATCGCAAAAGTCCACTGAGCATGGGCGCCCCTAAACTATACCCCTCAGAAAATAGTATAAACATTTTGTAGTCACCCTGCCTTTAGAGTTTTACTCGAAGGGCAACGCGTATTTGCATGATAATTATAATGACAATGTTTTATAGAAGTGATCAAACTTATTGACACCATACAAGCGCGCCGGAACACTTTTGTTTTTTGTTTTGTTTTGTTTTGTTTTGTTTTTGTTTTGTTTTGTTTTGTTTTTTTTTTGGGGGGGGGGTGGGCAATATCTTTACGGGGGCACATTATGTGTCGGTGTGAGATCCTCGGCAAGGGAGCGAAGCGACCGAGCGGGGGAGGGTGTGGAAAGGAGTATTTCACCCTCCTATACGGTAGGGACTTTAGGTAAAAACAGAATATTTAAGAATAATTTTATAGAGCATTTAAAAAATAATTTCTAGGGAATCAATATGGTAAAAATATCACTGCGAAGGACTGTTTATGATTTTAACTAACGGGGGCACATTATGTGACGGTGTGAGATCCTCGGCGAGGGAGCGAAGCGACCGAGCGGGAGGAGGGTTGTGCCCGCGGTAGGGACTTTTTGTATTAAAAAAAAAACAACAACAACAACCAGAGTGGAACAGTCACATTTATAGAGCATTTTAAATCAAAATTCTAAGGAATTAAACATAGTAAAAAAATCCTGCGAAGGACTATGATCATAGCTCTTCATTTTACTTTTTAAGTACGGGGAGAGCGAGCGAACGACTCGGATTGTATGTAGTCACGTCTGATCACCTAAATTTTGTTTACGCTGTTCTTGACTTAAGATAACAGAAGCCACATTTTGTCATGCAATATCTTTTCAGAAACATTTTATACACATCTATATGCGCGAACGACGAGAGCAAGAGCTTAGAATCATCGTAAATATTCGTTTTTCGTGAACTTACGTACACGGATAGCCGCTTCAAACAATACTCCGTTATTAATGAGCCGGACTGTGTAATGGAATTACACTGCTACATTTCTGAAATATGTGAGGCTCTGATGTCATCAACACTGTTCAGTGTAATTTGTTTCAGATTTTCATTTATTTTTATTGGTTTCTCTGCTCAAAGGCAACAATAAATTCCACGAATCTATATATGGAGCTGTTGATTTATGTACTACATGATGTGAAATTATGAAAATCGTCCGGAATGCCCTTTTAATGCGGATGAGGCACTGGGTCCATTGCGTGCATAGGGTAGGTCAGCGCCCGCATGCATTAGTGAGGCACTTTCACTTTGCCATTTGGTTTTAGTCTGAAATGTATTGATTAAAAGCTTAAACGTGATCGCATTGTTCGAGCAATGAAAGATATTCTTATATTGCTATAGAAAGGGAAAATGAAAGGGTTTATTAAAGATTATGTTCCAGGGGCCACACTCGTTGAAAGACGCGAGGCTACCATCTATACACTAAATTTACTCGTAAGTAAATATTAGTGTAAAGATACAATAATGTAAAGATACAAATAGTGCATGATATTAGTGTTTTTATAAATAAAAATTCACCCCGTTAGGGACGAAAATTTCACATATTTCAGTTTTGAAATTGAAAATATGTTAGACAAGAAAAGTGCCTATATTGTTCCTTTTGGTCTTTGGATAATTAATTGATTATTTGTTACAGGGGGCGCATGGGGGGGGGGGAGACTCGTTTTGCCCTCCCCAAAAACAACAACAACAAACAAACAAAATATTTTGGGGGCAAATGCCCCCTCTGCCCCCCCACCCCCCCCCCCCCCTTCCGGAGTCCTTGAAACCATGCAAAATCATTATTTTCAATCCAATTTGAATGCGAATATCGATGGTTATTCCATTTTGCCTTTCAGATTTATTGTTGAATACTTACATCCTTCTTAGTTAAGGTGAATCCAACCTCTTGAGTGGCACGGCCGTTAAAGTCTGGGTGACTTTGTTGAACACCAGTATCAATCACCCACACAGTCCACCCATTACCGTCGTTTCCTGGGGAGGTTTAAGAGAATGAAATGACTGCCAATTTTTTTAATCAATGATGTCTCAGCTGTTAACTGACAACTGGATCAACGCATTTAAATTGTACAGTGAAACGAGGAGTTTTTTTATTCATACTTTCTTTCCTAATCTTTACACATTATCTCGTCGGTCTTCCACTTCCACTGTTATGCCAAAAGGCCCTTAACGTATAGACTTTGTACACTATTAGTGCCCTTTTGGCATAACAGGGGAAGTTCTTTAAGGCCCTTTTGGCATACGGCCGACGATCTTTCATTGTCGTTACTCCTTTCTTCGTCTTAGCATCACCTGTGGGCATGTGTATCATTTTCTTTTTTTTTGTTTCGTAAAGTAGTTTGTTGTTTTGTTGTAGCTTATTATATCGATAGATTATCATTATATATTGCGATCTTCCTTCATGGTAACCTATAGCTAATTTTTCTTTGCATTTCTCTATTCTTTGTCACGATTATTTTGTTTCATGCTGAAGTTGTAGCCATGATGATTAATGAATAAATTTGTGTGTTTTCTCAATGATAACTGATTTATATTTCGTATTATGCAAAAACAATAAATGGAGTGAAACGAAATAACATACTATGGCCAAGCAGATCTGCTGTGACTTGCTACACTTAACGAAGATACAGCTTTACTCCTATTGTAAAGAATGTACGTACTTAAAAAGAAACCTTATTTTCATACTGTCCTATTCTGTTTAATGGTTCCTTTTTTTTTTTGGCCAAGGTTCAAATAATTCTCCATGTTCTATACTAAATTAGAAAATTGGGTATAGACTGTCACCGAATTTCAACTTCATCGAAGGTCCCATGAGGACCACGTTGTTTTACAAGATACACTGCAAAAAGTCCGGTGTTAAATAGTGAACACCGAGCTGGTGTGAAATTTTTGGTGCTCATTTATGGTGTTAAATCAACACCTCCGGGTGTCATTTCCAAAATTAATATAAAACTGCTTTTTGAAGAGTTTCTTAGTAACTGCACTTCTTGTTGATTTTTAATTTAAACAAGACGATCAAGAATTTACATCAAAATACTAGTTTTTGAAAAAAATGTGAAAATGAATTTACACCACAGTAACACCAGCTGATGTGGTCTCTTATTGAAGCTGGACGGGTGTTAAACCATTGATATCAACACCAACAAATATCAAATCAACACCATGTGGTGTCATTTTTTGATTAACACCAGTACAGTGTCAAAATAACACCAGGTACAGTGTCAAATTAACACCACGAAGTGTCAGGTGAACACTTTTCAACACCATCACAGTGCATTTTCTACACCTGTGGGTGTGGTCCTCTATTGAAGTTTGATCGGTGTTAGATTTAACACCCATGGTGTTAAATCTAACACCGATGTTTTTACAGTGTAATATCAGGCATGAAAACTGACTGTGAGATGACATTAGTCAAGGAAATCCAGAATTCTAAACACTGTATATCAACTTTAGGCGATAATAAATAACAATGACCCCTTGAGGACGTTTTTATTTTATACTAGACAACGCATTTCCTATGATAGACACTTGCCCGAATATACTCGGGACTCGTCCTCATAGGTTTAAGAATAATATAACAACAATTTCTAGAGAACCGAAGACCTGATTAGAGAAAAGATAAACCAATATAGGCTTGTGATTAACCTTTTATAGATATTCCGTGAGTGATAATTATACAGTATTTATCTTATGTTGTTAAACTTTTGTTAGATTTCGTGCAGGGAAGGGTAGTATCCCAAACTGCGTTCTCTCCTTGCACTAAAGCGGGTTCCTTGAAATAACGTTATTTTGTGAAGTGGAGAAAGGTTTGAATATTTCATAATTGAAAAACTACATTCGGCCAATGATTACAAGATTCCAGTCTTCTTACCCCGTGGTGAGTATAGTGTATCAAGTGCATTTGTTTGCTGGTCGATTCGGTCCAGTCCCCATGTAGCATCCTCTCGTGCGCTCTGTATGCTGTACACACCGTCTTCCTCTACGTATTCTACGGCTGGCAGACGTCGCACCTATAAGTCAAAGGTTAAAGGTACCGTGGTAAGTCATGTCATAGATTTTTTTTTTTCTGCTAGCCGAGCTGAGAACTACAGGATCTAGAGTTGTCCTATCTGTCGGTTATATAATACGTGTATTTCCAGAAGTGAAAAAAAAACCCACACTGTAAAAAATGCGACATGCGACATGTTTATGAACTAAACACAGTGTTAAATATCTAAACACTTTGTTTAACATCTAAACACCCGGTGTGTATAGCACGTGTAAAGTATTGAGAGTTAAAGTGTTTAGCTTGGAGTGTTTAGTTGGAGTGTTTATTCTGGTCACCTTATGTTAATCTCAATATGTCCATATTATGGAGAAGTGTTGGAAATGGTGTGTAAATTGCAATTTCTAGTTTCCTTAAAATTATCACGAGAAAGTGGAAACTGTTACGACATTAAGATGTACTATGAAATAATTCATGTTTCAGGCCTTTCATAGAAATGCCTAATCAATAAGGAAAAAGGATAACCTAAAAATATGTAATACAACTGTAATAAATTTATATTTTGGTTTCGCATGTACAGTCCTATATTTTAACTGCTAGAAAAAAATGGGAGCTGCCTTTGTTAATGATTTCGTTCATGGTTTAGGGCATTACCCAAATGTTTGTTGGTTAGGCCTAAACACTTCTACTGTCAGGATAAACAGACGCGTTTACATTTAGAACGCCTCGTAAACACGTTCTAAACACCGCACATGTTTAACATAAACACTGTGATACTCGTACTCTACAAGTCAGCAGCGCATGTGACATGACGGCCGCGGCCACAGCGCACGCAGTGGTGCCCTGTGCCTGCGCTTCTAGCGCACACTCGTGCTATGCATGATTATGACCATGCGCGCGCGTACGTACCTGTACGGATGGATCTGTCTGATTGGCTGGCTGGTGCTGCGATTGCATGCCCCAGCAGCGTGATGTGCGTAGGCCTACAGTACGTGCGCATTCGTTCTACACGTATGCACGGCATGGACAAATTACGGGCCGCGGCATTATTGATTGTGACGTAATCGACCTTGATAGCATAAACAATTTATCGTTTATGATCCCTGCATTTTTAATTACCCCTATATTGAATAAGCACTAAATAAAAGAAAAACAAAAAAGGGTGGAAAGTATAGGTATCTTCATTTCATACATATTCATGTCTTTAAAACACTCCAGTCATAGTTGCAAAATCTCACTAAAAATTCCATATAAGTAGTTATTTTTGCACCCTTAATTTCATGCATTAAATATCAAATTATGTCAATTATTTTTACATCATCGTAATAGTATAAATAACATTTTTGGGGGATTTTTTCATATTTATTCCTCTTGGATTTGAATGAAAGAGGTCATGCCTGCCTGTTTCGTGCAATCGGTTTCCATCTTAGAATTTTTTGCTTATCTACCCATTCTCCTAAAGAAGGGGTACAATAGCGTCTCGTGAGCCCGATGGGCTACTAAAATCAGAGCAATTGTGTTGCTAGCGTTAATTTTGGGGGATATCGAGGTGACATGATTATGATCTCCGGTGAAGTTAGTTTTTTGTGTATAACGATTAGATAGATTGCACTTGGTATTACATTTTTTTCCCTTTAGGGGAAAAATACAAGATACTTTCCCGATGTAAGAGCCGCAGAATTTTATTTTTATCGGAGTGGCGCTCGCGCTTCCGCCTTGTGCGTAGGCGCAGAGATTCAGTCCCACATCGTTCGTTGTTCGACGCTTGAACGTGCATTTTGGCGCATGCCTATGGCAACTGCGTTATGTCGTGCTATTTTGTAGGTTAGGCTGGTTTTTGTGCAGAATGCATCCTTTGCTGCATGGTTCCTTGGTTAATAAGGTTTTGTTAAAACATGAAAGTTCTGTGTGAAGTCGGATACTGCTTTGGCTTGCTTACGAGAGGGTCTGAATCTAAGCTGCTAAAGTCTCACTTTATGTACAATTTTGCTTTGGGATAGCTGTGTACTGTAGTGTATGTAGCCTGGATAACCAGTACTAGCTTCTAAATATGAATGTTTTTTTTTTTGTGTGTTTTTTTTTAAGATTTATCAGTTTGGGCAGTTTGTAATATCTGTACAGGCGTCGATGTTCTATAACCTTACTAAATTACCTTCAAGTCTCCATACCATGGACCTGGTAACGGTGGTTCAGGCATGCTTTTGTGGATTTAGGCCTATACAAATGCCTTCAAGAAATTGGAAAAGGAGTTCATGATAGGTAGATTTGATATAGATTCGTCTATATTATATACTGTATGTGATATTTGTGAGTAGGGCCTATTATCAGTATGGTTGCACATTTGCCTTCAGCTTTTGCAATGTTTATATCCACTCATTCCAACACAATGATGATGGGCATGGTGAAATTGTTTACCAATGATGATATAATGACAAAATATGACATTGATGCATTATTATTTTGGTCTCAAGAAAGTGACAGAGTGCATGTGGTTTACTTTTTTATTTTTATCATTTATCAATGTTAATGAATTCAACATCACAAACAACAGTGTTACACAACCTGAAAGAGTATTCAGCTACAGGTAGTGATGTATGTTGACTTTCCATCCACTGCTCATAAAAAAAAAAAAAAAAAATTAGCTGCTGCACAGATGTAATTTCCTTCTTACTTGAATAAGGAAGTACATGTACAGATTTATGCTAAAACATGTACCGGTACTAAATAATGCAGTTGGTGCAATGGATGTGGGTTTGGTCGTTTGTTTTGTTGTTGTTTTCAGTGAGCAAAGCAACGAAACGTGCAGATGTAAATATATGTAGAGGTAGTAAAGTACTGCTGTGTGATGGCGTTGAACAATTAAGTCTTGAACTGTGGATACTATGCTTGCAGTGCACTCATATTTAGAAGACTTCAACATGACTTGAATGAGCGCTCTATGAGGGGGGGGGGGGGCAATCAATTGAAACTTTTCAACAAAGCTGCAATAATTAAACAATAGCAATAAAAATGAAATAAAAACAAGGTGATCAACATGTTTCAATAGGGCGTGCTACAATTAACACTAATCACAATGTCGTGACAAAGACAACAGAGAAATTCTTGAGACTGCTGAATGCTAAATGTGTCAAGATTAATTTTGCCTCCACACTTTGAGAGATTTCAAGTCAGTGCTGGTCAGTCAGCCTGGACTTTACTGCTCTCTCAAATGAAATTGTTGGCAAACTAATGTTTTTTTTTTTTCTGTCAACTGATAGTGCAATGGTAATGAACATGGTTGAAATGATGAGCAGTCAATGGTGACTGATGGACAGACATCTGACTGCCTTAGCAGTGCTTAGTGTTGTCCGCTTTTGTGCACTGTCACTGGTGTGCAAAGTGAACTGTGCAGTCTTTGTAAAAGTTATGTGTTCTCTCCTGTACAGTCAAGTCGTTTTTCATTTGTGGAAGTTTTGATTGTAACAGTAGTAGCACGATGTACCGGTACAGGAGTTCGTGGGATGAATTACTGGCACAATCCTTCCGTAACCTTGGCCACCACCCGCCCCTCTGGCCCCGGCCCGCGGCGCTCGGCTCCGCGGTCGACTGTAAAGTAACCCGCGCCGCCCGTGTCGCGGCCCGTGTGGTGACCATATATTTGATTTGCCGTAAAGTGTAAATCGAACTGCCCTGAGCAGTGCACAAGGTCAAATTCAAGGGTAATAAATGATTCGCAAAAAAATTCTAAGATGAACAGGAACCACATGAACTTAACAGGAATGTCCTGAATAATGTCAAACAGGCCATCAAATTTCACAGAAAAATCCCGTCGAAACACCGAAAAAGTGAAGAAAATAAGCTGAAAATTGATCGTAATTACGATCCTCTCTGTGTGTCCCATGGGACCAACTCGTCATGACAGCGACATGACTTCAAACGTCGACCCATTGCGAGTTGAATGTTTTGCTAGGAACGTTCTAATTTTTATGAGAGATTGGGTATATCTTGCTCTTCTGGATTTTCTCTGAAACATGTTTGGAAACCACTCTGAGTTTTTCTAATGACGTCAGATCTTGAGTCACCACCCTCGCTCATTTGATCGGTTTCGAACGGAACCCGAATCAAAGTATTTTTTATGAATGATAAAGTGAGCCCTCTCTCGGCGGATGTGCACAATATGGCTGCGCGCGTAAGCTGTCCATTGCTTCTGTGTTGACGTAACATACGTGTCTAGGCTTGGTCGATCGTCCACTACACTGCACTTACGACTCGATCGACTGCACTGCTACTGCTGACGACTGAAAGCACTGCATGAAAAAGGAGCGGATCTAGCTAAGATGGCGTCGAAGGGATAAAGTTCTAGCCTGGCCGGCCTGCATGAAAGCGGTGAGTCTGCTAAGTCTGCTAATTCGGTGAATAACAAAATTTATTGTAAAATCGCCCTCGTTTAATGTAAAACTGTAGTAGGCGTGGAAATAAGCTACGCCCTTAAAGATTTTGCTCGTTTGTTTTAGTTTTCTATTTCGAAATCTAACGACTAAGTTATACGTTAGAATGGGGAACGCTCTAACTGTAACGTGTTAGTGTTGTTAACGTTTATACAATATCTAGGCCTACACTCTGCAAATTACCGGTACCGTAGTTATTGGTAAACTCGGCCTAGCGGGTAAACTCACTGTATCGTTAATTTTACGAAGTTATGAAATATCTTTCATGTGAATGACGATGGGTTAGTGACTATATTTTGAGTGAAATTCAGTTTTATTTCCTGTAAATTCTTCACTCAACAGGTGGTGAAAATTGAATGTAAAGCCCATTAGGATGTCTTGGAAGGGGATGGCGATGGCACCAAAGTGGGTGACGATGATGTCCTGACGTGTACTGTATAAATCCTGCAAGACATTGGGCCGGATGCATAAACGCTAGCAATTGCTTGTGCTAGCCTTTTACTCGAATCCGTATGCATAAAAACAAGCAATTGCTTGCGAGCAGAAGCTCTTGCTAGCAAGTACAAGCAATTGCTTGCTGTCCGCAAGCAATTGCTTAGAAACCAAGCATTTGCTTAAAAACGTATGCATAAAACATACCTTTTGCTAGTTCTTGCTAGCAATTGCTTACGATTTTCCAAGCTCTGCAAAATGAGCTTGAGCTTTTGCTTATCTGGGACGTTCCCTTTTAAGTATCATTTTCATATTCATGGAAGAAAGACAACAATTGTGAAGGAGTGGTATAAATCTACAAGAAATTACTCTTAAGTAGAGTAAGAAATTTTTCATTTCAACAACGGGAATGTCCAGTGGTTAGCACGCAAAATTTGATGAAAAACAGGTAGGATGTCTCACTTCGGTGGAGAGCAAGGAGACGTCTCTCCACGTGCGATCTGGCAGATGCGGGCTATTGTAAGCAGTGGTGGGAATCAGCCAGTAATACGAATGTGTGTATAGTTGTGTGTGTGTGCGTCTGTGTGTGCATTAATGAGTGTCATTTCATAGCTCTTCTGCTATGCCAGGAAATGTTTCCGCACACACATGCCCTTTCAAATGCATGCTGCCACACTCGCCTTTGTTCTTGTGTTCGCACAAGCGTGACGATATTGTTCGAACCCTAAGCAATTGCTTGCTGAATGCAAGCAAAAGGTATGTGCACAAGCAAAAGATTATGCATATGTATTTAAGCAATTGCTTGAGCTACACCTTTTACTAGACGAGCTTGTGCTTTTGCTTGAAGCAATTGCTTACAAGCAATTGCTTGTTTTATGCATTCGGCCCATTACCTCTGCTGGCAGAGAACGAGGCATTGTGCAGTCAGCAGAGTAAATCGACTGGGGATAGTACATCGTTGTATACTACCCATGTGGAAAGTGGAAATCAAGTAAGTACTCAAAATTGCAGAGCCAAATCGATGAATATTATGTACTTAAAGGGCATGTAAATGAGTTTCTATAAAATGCAGATTTTACATACTTTAAGTTCTTCTGTTTTGTGTGTGTGTGTGTCTTTTTTTTTGGGGGGGGGGGGGGATTACCTACTCCCGAATTCAATCCATTAGCTAAAATAAGTATGGAAACTTGATTTATTGCTTATATTGTTGAAAGTGTAAATTACAGATGTGAAAATCTTCACCCAAGAGACAAAGGATACAGTATGGTCGTAACTCTGCTTGATAATGATGATGAATAAGAAAGAAGAAACAACAACAAAAAAAGACTTGAATTATTTCCAGAAAATTCAGCAAAGTAAGTAAAAACTGACGCAAGACACTATGTGCTAATGTGATGAAGGGATTCTGTCATTCCTTTTAATTTGAACTTGCTTATGGATTCAGTCAACTTCTTTGCTATCCATTCATTTTCAGAATCTAAGGGAGCGGTTAAGTCCATTGCATTGCAAAGCCAACTGATTTGTTTTCCTTGTGTAATCATTTCTTTTTACCAGCACCAGTACGTCATGGAAGAATTGATCAGGGATCACGCCAAACCTGTCTGGATTAGAATGAAAGATGCATGCGCTTACTTCTATACAACCCGTCTAAAAGTGCAAACATCTGAGGATTACAAGGACATCGCAAGATATACTGATATACAGTATATCTATAGCCCTACATGCCATATGAAGGAAATGAACCATGGATAATGATTTTGAATGTTAATCTTTTTTCCCGCTAGCCATATGATGTCTCACATCGTCATGATGCACTACAGACCTATTAGGAGGCATCCCACCTGTTAGAGCAACATTTCTATTGTTTTTTTTTTCTTCCCTGACAGTGTGCATCTAAACCTGTATACTAGAACAAAATAAATCATATGGGGGTTGATAGGGTTTTGTATGCGCTGGGGCTTCAGTTCTCCGTGTGCGTGTATGCGTGTATTACATAATGACGAACCTCTAAAGAAATATGAAGGTAGGGGGCATATATAATTCCAAGAGGAATTCAATGCTTATTTGATGAAAATTGGTTTTGAAATGGCAGGGATATCCAAAACAAAGCAATTCTATTGTCCTCTGTGCTTACGATAATGGTCACCTGTATTCTTATTACTCATAGATATGTGTAATTGTCTTTTTTTAACAGCTGGTACGTAAAATTGTAATGTTATCTATTATGTAAAGACACTTGCTCGAAATCGTTTTGCACTACTAAGAAAAAGTTTTATTCACTTCATTTTATTCATCAACCAATATCCTTGTAATTCACTGTTAAGATATTACTCAAGAACTTTGTTCGATTGGCTTTCTGTTATATTCTTGTGCAAAAAGGAATATAGAAATCAAAACAAATCAAATCAACATATCAGCCATTTCATTTTTTCCCCTCAGGTGCTTCAAATACAATCAGCAGATATTAGACGCAAATAAGAGGCCAGTAATTGCATTTGTTTGGAATTCTTTGCAATTTTCTTGTAGACCTGATAGGAAATGCAGCATTCGGTAGTCAGTATTTTCTTTCTGAGATATTCTTGAAATCGGTCACATGGAGAGAGGTATCAGAAATGTAGTACAACATGCATGGAGAATAGGGAGGAGTCTTGCAACTGACTGACAAATTGACAAGGGAGGAGTCTTGCTGATCACATCGCGTGTTCATGACAGCCTTGCATACGCTCCCGCCTCCAGTTGCAATGCATTATTTTTTCTTTGTTCATATCCTCTTGTCTTTACCAAAAATTCTGCTGTGTCGAGATTGAAAGTAGCCCTCCGTACCATGATTATGTGGAGTATGATGAGACTGATTAGACTCTAATAGACTATTCATGTATACCCATTGAGTTTGACTTCTTTCTCCAAGGTTCTAGCAAGGTAGAAGTTTTTTCTCACTCACCTTTTGAAATCCACTAACATTCTAAGATTTCCCTCGAAATAGCAAAAGTGAAAAATCAATACAGTACTGTTAGACTACATGTACTTTCAGTGAACATCGCAGTGAAAAGAACAATATCATGTATGTATTTAAGTTCCATTATTGGTACTGATCAGGGAGTGCAGATGTTCACCACAGGCTAAATACAGTGAAAACATTTTTTTTTTTTTTTTTTTTTTTTTTTGGGGGGGGGGGTCTCTTTATTTCCTCCCTGATCAGTACCAATACGACCATAGTGTTGTGCATGGTATAATTTGCCGTGAGCCTAATTTGGTTCGGGTACACCCCAAAGCACTTTGCCAATAATTGATGCAATCTTCATGGTCGGCATCGATTTGTTCACAGACTGCAGTTATGTTCCTGGAGTTGTTACATACATGTCAAGCTTCCGAAGCGTTGAGTTGCAATTCACAATCAACAAGTTTATTCGTTTGTTTTACAATACTAAGAATTAGTTCTGAATACAGTAGAAAGACGGCAATTCTTGAAAGTAGGCTAAGAATTACATGTGACTGAAAAGTAATTGTTAAATGCAATATTTTTTTTCTCCAAAATGAGTTATGTGTCATTTCCTGCAAATACAAACTTTACTGTGTGTATAGGAGAGAATTCCATTTACGTCTTCGTGTACAGGCCAGTGACTCCCAGGTATCTTGCATTTAACTCAGTATGGTGTCGTATAGCAATAACATGGCAATATTTAAAGGGGAAATCCAGTCCAAATACAAGTTAGTCTGATAAGAAAGAATAAAATATTAAGAGTTAATTGGTAAAATTTTGATCGAAATCGGATGTAAAATAAGGAAGTTATGACATTTTGAAGTTTCGCTAATTTTTGAGGAAACAGTTCTTGAATGGTTGATATGAGTATGCAAATGGCAACGTGGGCATGTCATTCCCTCACAACTTACTTAATTTCAAGTTTTTCATTCAAACGCAATTATTCCCGAGGCTCAAGTCCTGATCTAACTGATCACTTTTCTGAAGTTATTCAACCAGTAATACCATAATTTTTCACATTTCATTAACATAAACATTGAATTTCATCATTTTTGGGGGGTACACGATCAATGGAAAGTTGTGATGTTATGGCATGGTCAACTCACTCATTTGCATATTCATATCCACTTTCAACTGCTTTGCAGAAATTAGCAAATCTTCACAATTTGATAACTTATTTTTCATCCGATTTCATTCAAATTTTTACCGTTAAACTGGTATGGTTTTACTCTTTTTTTATCACACTTATTTCTTGGACTCGATTTCCCCTTTAAAGGATTTTAACTTATTATTCATCAGATATTGCCCAAGCTTTGACTGATGTTTTGATAACTTGCATTCAGAGAATTGCCTTTAACTCTTGTAGCCAAAATGTTTGTGAAAGCTAACCCAGGTCTTCCCTGGTATCATGCGATGTAAGTGTGCTGATGATTTGGTACATACTGGGTAAATTCTATATAATGTTATGCGTTTATCTTATTCCATGCAAAAAAAGTGGAAACAATCCACTTTACACTAATAAATACATGGGAATTAACATGCATGATGATATATCTCATTTAAACACGTAGAAATTAGCATGTATGAATGTATGATGTGTAAACATGTCTCATATAAACACCCAGCATGTATAAGGTGTAAACATGTCTCATATAAACACTGAGAAATTGCGATGTTTAATATGTAAACATGTCACATGTTTAGTGTATGCAATTTTGTGATCGATCTAAAAATCAGACATGTGTTCTGAGAATAAACACTAAAATGGCAAATAAACATGTCGCAGTGTTTTTAATCTGTCACAGCGAATAAACATGTCGCAGTGTTTACATCGTAAACAGTGCGTCATGTTTATTTTTTGGTTCAGTGTTTAGATCTTAAACATTGTGGGTGATTATGTGACTGTGCGGTGTTTAGTATTTAAACACTGTGAGTGATTACGGTGTAAACGTTTGGTGTTTAGGCTATAAACACAGCAGGTGTTTAGTTTTTAAACATCAGAAGCGTTTAAAACATAAACATGTGTGTGTGATAAACACCTAGGGTGTGCTGAAAATAAACGCAGCATGTGTTTAGTTCATAAACATGTTTAATATATAAACACGTCGCAGTGTTTTTAAACTGTCACAGAAAAGTGTTTAGTTAGGTGTTTAGAAACTAAACAAATTTTTTACAGTGCAGAAAGGAAATAATGAATGATAATTATATCGTTCATGTCCTTTCACGTCCCTTTTTTCTTGTTTGATTTGATTTAATTTTATTTATTGACAAAAATGTATTTGCATACATTATAATTATACAAATATGCACGTATAAGTTCGTACAGGAAATAATTATGTTACATACGTTTTGTGTGAATTGTTATAAGCTATGAAAAAAAAAAACACTTTACTGGAACGTCAAGTAGATATAACTTACAAAATCAAATATATCGGTACAGAAACATAATAAAAAATGTATAACGCACGTTTGATAGAAATAGATTCATTGTTAGATTTATGAGAGAAGGAGAGAGAAAGGATGAAAGATCAAATGGGAAAAAAAGAACGGGGTGCTCCACATCATGGTGGTTAAAGATATGCAAAATTGCTAATTCTGGTAATATATGTTACTATGATTATGTTTGCTTTGATTTTATTATTTTATTTCCGCATTCAATCAAATTCAACTTTAATACATATTTCAAAAGCACAAAGACAAACAATATTAAAACGATAACGGTACACAAGTAGGCACACATGAGCAATAAGATTGAGCAGTGTACATACACAGAAACATAAAATAAAACATACAGTATTTGTTTTCAGTATAACAGAGATAGTTGAATGCAGGAGACTGCCATCGCAAGCGATTAAGCTTGATATGTATGGGGCCTCAATATCCATACGTTTACTCGATGTACGAATAACAAAATAAACATTATGAACAGGCAAGAACCGTGCAACTGGTTTTGAACATACTGGATTTGCAAAGAAGGGCATTCCTTACTCGTCTTCTAAAATATATAATGTTTTGTTTGGCACAGTCGTATTTCATGAGAAAGAGAATCACAGATGTCAGGTGAACATGTCGTATGGATCAGCGGGCAATTCAAGGCCGTTCTTGGCTTTTCAATTTGCATGTTTGTAGAGGTTCTGGTTAGAAAACTTATATGAATAGTTGAGTTAAAGCGGAAGATGTTTAACAGGTTGGTGGGCAGTTTGTGGGAATAAAATTTGTACACAAACACAGCACTTTGGCGGTAATGAATATATTTACAAATGATTAAAAGAGAGAGAGAGTGCGCAATCGAAAAAAAAAATGGGTTCGCATGAGACAAGTAGTCCGAGTTCGTGCAAATACGGGCAGCTCTTTATTTATTTATTTTTTTTTTGAAGGCGAAGAAGTGAGTTAGTCTTCTGACATGCCCAAACGATATTACGGTAAGAAATAAAGAAATATAAGGCAGTATGGTGGACTTATGAATGGTAAATAACAGCGCGGGAATGTATGATATATTCGATCTCCTATATACAGAAGTCACAATGTCGGCAAGATGCATATTCCAGTTTAATTTGTCTGTCTCATCTCTTTCCCTCTATTTCTGTTTTCCCCGTTTCCCATTTTTTTTTCTGTTCCCTCTTTCCTCATTTCCCGCCCTCTAGTTTCTTCACCCCGTCTCTTCTGTACCCCTTGAGGTACCCACATAGTGCACCAAGCACGGTCTTTTCACTGGGTACCTTCAGCCTTTCTTTTCGCAGAATGTAGAGATATATTTGTATGAATTATAATGCCTCATCTTATAGACATGAACCATGTTATTCTTTGCTACCCAAGTATCACTCTATAAAATGCATGTTAAGATTTCACATATTTTTTTTGTACATTCTGTTGTAAAAAGTAAGCAAAAATGTGAACTTTGAATTGAATTGAATTGCATTTCATTGAATTGAATTATTCTTTGTTCTATGCTGCATGCAATAGATATCATTTAAGTGGATTTTTTCCCTATACTATATTGAACACATGCACTCACACGTTTGTTCACCTTTCACTAACCCTGTATATGCTGTTATTTTTGCTTACAAATATTTTCGCGAATGAAGAGGTCACAGACATTTTTGCTCGATGTTTTCGCAAATTGACATCGACGCTAATGTAAATGTATCATTACTGTAGCATCTGGTGACATTTTCGCGTGTTGTTAAATTCGCAATCCAGCTGCTATTTACGAAATTCGGGAAAATTAAGCCCTCGCGAAAATAATAGTTCATACAGAGCACATGAAGAGGACCAGCAGTGAGAAAGAAAGGAATGCGAAGATAGCTCAAAGATCAATGTGATCGAAACTTACAACATCGAGAATGCGGTCATCCAGCTCGGCGGCGAATCCATGCAGGACGTGGTGCCAAATAGCGCCGACCCGTCCGCCAGAGATACGAACATCGGAGGCCACCTTGTCGACAATGTACTCGTCCTGGAAATAAAGCGAAGTTTGACATGGTGAAATCTATCGTTTTTATCTTATTTCCCGTGTTTGGTCACGCTGTGAATTGAGCACTAAATAAATTGTGCCATAAAACAATAGTAATTATGACTAAACTTTATTCAACTCCAGCTCTTCAACAGTCGAGACAAGCTCATTTCAGGTATATATTCGGTGTGGTGTGACGCATAAGATTACTAGACAAAATTGAAAGCTAGACAGGGAAGTCTTGGAGTCTTCCCATGAGCTCAAAACCAAAATGTCAAACGGCCCACGAGCTAGCCTTTGGAAAAAGGTCCATGTTTCATATACCCACGAGTCATACAGTTATAAGCTAGACACCAAGTGAAATAGGCCGCCATTAGCTGGACAGGCCTATCGCTGAAAATGGGCAAATAAGGTCCGTGAATCCGACACTCAAGCTGGTATCTCACTGAGCGGCGAACGTTTGCGAACGTAGCGAATTTGAGATTCGCCAACTTTTCTGACGAATGTTTGCGAAAAATCAAAGTTCGCTTCTGCCATTAGCGACAGTTAGCAACTTTTAGCGATGTTTAGCGACAATTAGCAACACTTCAGCGAATGTTTGCGAAAGTGTTTGCGAAACACAGGTGGCGACTATATTAGCGAATGTTAGCAAATGTTAGCGACAATTTTGCAAATGTTAGCGACAATTTTGCAAATGTTAGCGACAGTTTTGCAAATATTAGCAACTGTTTGCAAATCCTTTGCGACAGTAATTTTGCGAAAGTTCTTGGACCTAGAAAAGTACCAGGTGATTATGTATAGTCAGACCCATAAAACGAACGTAAAACCTTCCACTGAATTCAGATCTCTTGTGACAACCGTTCAACATGGATTTCCAGTATATGGAAATAAATTTCTGTCAAGAAGAGGCTCAAGGTGTTGCTATCCTTGAAGAGCTGCTTTGTCAGGCTGCTGCTACAACTATTGTGCAGCATTATAAGAGAAATAAAATAAAGAAAAACAAGAAAGGAAGAAGAAAAGAAAGACTGTTTGGGTCAGAGATTGGTTGAAGAGGACAGACTTGCAGCAATTACATGATGGAGATGTCAAGAGCTTCAAGAACTTTCTTAGAGTGGAACCTTGTCTGTTTCAGAAGCTTTTATATTACTGTATAGGAACCATATGGTTACTTCTTCGCTAGCAGTGGCGAATCAAATAAAAATGTTAGCGACACCGTATTACGACCTTTTGCGAATTCCTACGAGTGTTTTGCGAATGTTTGCAACTGTTAGCGAAAATACAAATTCGCAAAGGTTTGCAAAAAAATTTTGAACATGTTCAAAATTTCTTTGCGACAAGAAAAATTGTTAGCGACAATAAAAACCGTTTGCGAACTTTCTTGCGACTGTTAACGAACCTTTTGCAACCCTTTACGAACCCTGGCGAAATCCCAAATTCGCTACGTTCGCAAACGTTCGCCGCTCAGTGAGATATCCCCTTTAAGAAAACAAGGCCAGCGAACTCAAACCTAGGCCAGCTCCCCCCAAACAAACAAACAAACAAACCAAAAAACCCAAATCCTTGAGCTCGACAGATGTACATAAAGCCCCGTAACGTCATGATGTGAGCTTATAATGACCTTCATTTGCCTTTATATCTCGTGAACCGCACAGCTCGTCGGCATAATTATTGTAGTTTATGTTGAACTCATAGGCATTTTTCACTTTAATGCGCGTATAGCGTCCGACTTTTGAGGTGTATGACTTGAGAGCTTTTAACTCGTGGGCTATGACTCGTGGGCTGTATTGCTATTATGATTTAGGGCCTATAACACTGATGTAGCCCTATGGCTCGTTGGGGTCGAGCTTATGACAGTGCAGAAGAAATGTTGGATGGATGAAAACATCACGAAACTCTGCCCTCGCTGACACTTACCCGAATCTTTACGAGGTACTTGCCCGGGATTGGTTCACTGTTGAGGAGAAGTGGAGCGAGCTCAGCGGAGGCCGCTGCCACAAGGAAGATTGGGAGAATGGCCAGCATAGTGCCTAGCAGGAAAAACACATGAGGAAAACGATGAACTCCTTCTCTCTCTAGATTTCTAACTACGGGGAACATTGTGCGGGTTCTCGTGTATCGAAGTAAAAATCACAACCAATTTCTCACCGTGCTTTGAAAGTTCGTTTACCAAAAATTTGAATTGCAATAATAAAGGTAACACTGGCAAAACAGAAAATACTCTTCAGGAACGACCATATAAACTAATCAAAAGTAAAATTGATGATTTGATGAATGGTTCAGTTCCTCTGCTCAGAAAGAGGGGTCTAAAATTTGCCCACTTGAATATTCTTAGCTTAATTTCTAAAATTGAACTTAGGTTACTTCTGACATGTCTGAGACATACATCATTTGATGTTATAGGTTTGAATGAGACATGTTGTGATTCCATGACTGATGATTCCTAATTGCATATCGATGATTATGTATTATCACGTAAAGACCGCACAAGACATGGTGGCGGTGTGGCTGTATATACTTCCAACAGATTCAATTATAAAATAAGAGACGATTTTAATCCATCTACTTTAGAATGCCTTTGGTTTGAATTGCATTATCATGTGCATGCATATTTCGCTGTTTGCCATGAATTCAGACTAGCAGTGACCAGGGCGATTCATCATGAATAGATAATAAAGTATTCATGTGCCTTGGAGCAGAGCTCTGAACAGGTGGTATCCATGTCCATTGTTCAGGGTCATTGTAAGTACACACTCACATACACATCATTAGTTCCTGTGTGAAGTTCAAGTTTTGTACGGATGAATAAAATTTGACCAAAATCTAGAACTTAACTTTGAAATCAATCATGGATTTCATGAAACTGATATAGGTTTTCATATTCAAATCACCTCCAACTAAATTGTATACTATTCAGCTTTTACTCATATCAACGACAGTTTGATCTGATGTATAGTATTCGAACTATTAGCATAAAAGTGGGTTGTTTTTTTTTTTGTAACGCCTAGTACATTATCGTTTAGCTATTTAATAAACATAACACGATGTTCATCAATATCATCCAGGGCTCCATGGAAGACCACTATTTATTGGTTAATGGGCTACCCTGACAAAAGATAGAATGAATGGATGAATGAATTAATTAATTAATCAACAAAATAGATAGATGAATAAATAAATACATAAATAAATAAATTAATTTCTAGCTCTTTCTAAGTTGTTCGATCTGCTTGGTTACAAAGCGCTGGGTGTATTGAATGCCAGTAGGCCCTATATTTCCCCTTCTTTCATCTATGATGTCTTTAAACAAGGTTCCGTGACGTGAAACGACACATTGCCTGAAGAGCAACATGTCTACAAGGACACCAAAATTATAGAATTAATTAGTAATGGCGTTGAACTTTGAAAAATTGTAAAGAGTGCATAACACTGCAAATGATCTGTAATACAGTTGTATTATAAACTACGGTGTTACATTTTATGAAGATGGATAAGCTCTTTCAAGCATTATTTCAATGTCAATACAGCAGAAAAAAAAATGAGTAATTTATCGTTGTTTATCGAATGAGAGGGATAATAGACTTACACAAAAAAGAAAATTTTCACAAAATTTACCATAGAGTTCGGAAGACTTCGGAAGACTGTAAGCGTCCATGATAAAGTATGTGTTGTTTTATAGTCTCATTTTTTTTTTTTTTTGTAATTTTGGAGAATGTCCTGAAATAACTCGGAAAGCTAAGCTACATTAGGATTTGGTATCTGTACATTTCCCGAACTACATCATTTCATTCTTTTTTTTGGGGGGAGGGGGGAGGGGGGGTGGGGTTATCTTCCATGAAAATATACTTCCAAGAATTTGTACACTAAACTTTCATTTTAAAACGGATGATTTAAATATCTGTCGCACAAAGCCAACCACATCAATTTTCTTTCAGAATCTGTCATCATCAATCAGAATCAATATCATAAGATTGAGAGAGAGATAAGAGAGAGATTTCTTCGTTTCCTATAGCCTTGGTTACGTGGGGCCGATATCTTTAAAATTATGAGTGAATCATTTATATGATGAAAACAAAGAATAAATTCATTTTTTTTTTAATGTCTATCAAAAATCACCGGGTTGATGAGAGATTTCGAAAATGGTTTACGGCAAATGAAATGATAAAGCGGCATGTGAGCAATGACGATGTTATTTCTGAAGTCAAGCTGAAATTCGAGACAAGGTTGTCAACACCCAGTGTACACTAGTTGGGATAACGCCAGCTTCTGGACATTGAATATCTATACCATCATTAATATCAGTCACTGTATGTTATGAATACTCATATTGATTTATTTGAAAATTGCATTAGTTCACTTTGATTATCCATTGAAAGAGAGAATAATTTGATAGAAACATACGGGGACTGGATCGAAAACATTGGAATAGGTGTTTTGGCCTGGATCTACACGCTAGGTCTATAAGCCTACATTAATTGGTAAAAGCAGAAGTATGAAAGGTTTAAAAATTGCACCTTGCATAATGACAACTCGACACTTCATGAACTATAGGAGGAAAAGAAATACTCACTCACCTGTAGTGATGTATCTTGAAAGATGTTTGAAGCAGACTCAAAGTCAAGTTGCTCGGTGATCTTGTGAGAAGATCTGGTGAGGACCTGCCCAATACCACTGGTATATAAGCAGTTCGGTGATAGCAGTTTTTGATGCTGCTCTTCCACCCCTCAGAGCTCACTCGAACATCGCATTAACAAATTTTGAGAACATAACTCGGCCCTTACAACGTGGCAGCGTTTATCATATTATGTAAATATACACCACTTGCGATAACTACATGGTAGTCACGCGCTTAAGGAATTAGAATAAAGAACGACTTCATCTCTTTCTTCCGTTCGACTGATTAGAAAAGAAAAATTAATTATTGACAGATTAATACATTGCTTACTCTATACTAAGTTGTTGCTGAGAAACAAAAAAAAAAAAGGCAATGCAAAATTTCTCGACCTGGCGTAATGTCCGATTTTTAAAGCAATACACCGCCTTAGTGGGTGCGTTTGTTACATACGTTAATGAGTTAAGATTTCAGACGCTATATTTTGTTTCGTTGTGTTTGTGTGGATTTTGTATTTACTATCATCTAGATATGTCTGGAAAAAAAACAGGAACAAAATGTTAAGTTTTACACAGACTTTGCTGTCTGCAAAGTCAATGCAACACCACAGGCTTCACAGTTCAATGCGTATAATGAATTATAATGTAAGGAAAGTGAATTCCTATTTGAAATGTTAAATTAGGAAATGATCCACATGTTTGTATGTGTGCATCATTCTTGATGGGGTCAAAGGTGAAAAAGAATTATTTGGTAGTATATCTTTAAGTGAAAGTTGTGTTAATTAAGCTTTCGAGGACAATATATACTTCGCCCGTTGATGAATCTTTGTCTCTAAAATATTCATTAGGCAGGAGTGCAATATTAATAGATAATACATATATTAAAGATCATTACTATCAACATGAATCGTCACCTTCAAAAAAGTTTGCGTTCGAAACCATTGTTTAGAATGAAGAAATCGAAGAATGTCCTTCACTACAAATTGATGTTTTCTTACAAAATTAATATATATATCTTGTTAAGATCATTGCCAAACGAAGGTTATACCATATCTTTAACCATTTACGCATTATGGCAACGTCAGCTATACGAGATAGCAAGAGTGATATTCCAAAGTCATCCTCGCTTCTATCGGTCATTAGGCAATATTAACTCACTTATTTATTTGTCACCCTCGTAGCTAATTGTGATAAGATTTGAGAAGGAACCAGATGGCAGTTGCAAAGAATTATTTCATAACCGCAATAGATACACTTTTCACAAAGTCACCTTGTCAAACCTGAATGATGAAGTTGAGCATTATTATAATTCAAATCCTTGTCATCATGATTGTTGGGTAACATGTAGAGAATTTGATACTTTTTACACTAAATGTTTGCTTAATTTCTGCATTGTCCTTGCAAAAACATAAATAGAAGTGTAACAATGAAGTGCTACACCTTTGCACAAATTGATGTGTACAAACATTATAGTTATTGCAAAGCACAAAAATTATGTGAACTTACGATAAGTGCCTTTATCATGTTAGTCTGCCAATTTTCCAAAATGCTTTGTCGTTAAGCTATCGTGACAAAACGCGCAGCTTGCCAACTGACAATGAAAGAGGAGGGGGATAAAATGTAGCCTAGGCAACGCTTGAGAAGGATGGTGGTGTCAAAAGAAGTGAAAATCCAGATGCAAAAAGAGGAGAAAGCAAAAGGAAAGCATGTGTGTGATATTCCGTAAGATGGAAGGGTGTCGTTTGTGACGGTAATGTGCAAGTGTTGTTTTACGACTTTCCGCCCATAGGGTTTGACTTGACAAAGCCCTATGGACGAAAATTTGTTCAAGCAATTACGTCTTTCACGGAGTTTTCTTAATTACTACTGTTGTGATCTACATTTTGTTGGACTCCGAGCTGAAACCTATTGCTGTTATATATATATATATATATATATATATATATATATATATTCACTGTAAAAACATCGGTGTTAGATTTAACACCATGGGTGTTAAATATAACACCGATCAAACTTTAATAGAGGACCACACCCACAGGTGTAGAAAATGCACTGTGATGGTGTTGAAAAGTGTTCACCTGACACTTCGTGGTGTTAATTTGACACTGTACCTGGTGTTATTTTGACACTGTACTGGTGTTAATTCAAAAATGACACCACATGGTGTTGATTTGATATTTGTTGGTGTTAATATCAATGGTTTAACACCCGTCCAGCTTCAATAAGAGACCACACCAGCTGGTGTTACTGTGGTGTAAATTTATTTTCACATTTTTTCAAAAATCTAGTATTTTAATGTAAAATTCTTGATCGTCTTGTTTAAATTAAAAATCAACGAGAAGTGCAGTTACTAAAAAAACTCTTCAAAAAACAGTTTTATATTTGGAAATGGCACCTGGAGGTGTTAATTTAACGCCATAAATGAGCACCGAAAATTTAACACCAGCTCGGTGTTCACTATTTAACACCAGACTTTTTGCAGTGTTATATATTTCAATAGGTGAAATCAACCAAGTCGGTGGAATACTTGATATCATTTCCAATTACGCAAGACGTTTGTTCGTTCATGAGGCATGTGCAGGGTATGATCGGAACGTATAGCGTCCTGCTAGTTAGGTGACGTGTGCAAGACGTGGCACCCAAAGAGACTGCACCTCCGCCTTTATAAAATTTCTTTTGGTGGCACCACGAACACATGTATAGTAATACAACAAGATGTATCAGCTGTTGTAGCCAATTAATGAAACATGATAGAGAAGGACGATTCTATGACTATTAGATCTCAACTGGGTGCTATCTTGGAACTTATGAACTTTTTTTCATGATGTTCACAGCTATCAACATGCAGTACCCGGATTAGAATGGTAATGGAAACCGATTACCGCCTCGGAGCCATGCACAGAATATATTGCTTAGGACTCGTATCCCGACAGAAGCAAGTACACTGTAAATTTTTAACCCGGCACGAGCCACAGGTGATAACTTTTGATAAGACAAGAACTCGCTTAAGGAATACGATGACGGTCTATAGAAATTACCATGATTGAATGCAATACATCCTTGCATTTAGATACCTATGTACTACAGTCTGAATGCTATCAGCATCATTGTTGTGTTGCTCCATGGAGTTTACATCACCATAGTCCCTGATTAAGATTGTTTTAGCAATTTAAGGTTTCCTTTCATCATGACAAAAACATAATCACGATGTCACTTGTAACATATATCATTATGTATAGTTATGAGATTATACAGGCACAATCCGGATTAATGGACCGTAATCCTAATCCTACATAACATTATCCCAACCTGTTCCTAATGTCTTACCACCTATACCTACTACATCTATTCCCAGTTGATGAATCTGCATGACATTCTTTTGTATACCGGCAAAACTGTGGTAATGCATGAAGACATGGCTACTAGAATTAAATCACGAATTGAAATATCAAAATACCGATTTAATGACACAATTTGAAATGGGGAATATCCGAACAATAAATTAAGTACAATTTCTAACACAGTAGGTTTGAATCCAGCATAAATACTTTAGATTTCAATGTGTTTTCATCTATATCAACTAGTTTTCACATCTTTGATTTTCTTATTTGAATATTCATATATATGCATGAATATTCATAATGAAGAAACCAATGACAAAGACGTAGCGGACCGAATAAAGACATGGCTTTGAAGTACAAGGTCTACTTAAGCGTTTCATCTTTACCACGCCGTGCTAACTGCGCGATGAATGGGATTAAAAAACAAAGCAGGATGTAAACTACTTGAGCAAAAACATTGAAGAGATTATTAAATCAAGCTTTGATTTTAGTAGCATGCTCTATCAGCACCTTCTGTCGATGATTAATGCCACCTTTAAAGAACAGTAACATTATCCTTTCAAAAGCTGAAATTGAAGAGTGAGCGAATGATTTTCAAGAAATGGAATGGGTCTCTACGACATTCCTTATCACACTTCTCTACCAAAAAGGTGGTAGAAAAACTGCTGAAAACCCACTTTCCCTTTCATTTTATAATCACAAACTTATGAATATTGTAGAAAAAGAATAGCTCTTTCGGAAAATGTGGAAAACTTAAATGAAAAGACTTCTTTTAATAATAATAATAACAATACAATACATTTATAAGGCGCTTAATACCGATGTTTCTAAGCGCACAGTTTACCGGAAAGTTAATATCTATACCAGAATAATACAAAAATACCAAAATACAAGTACAAACATACCAAAGAGACAAAAGTAGATACACTGTATAATTACGATAGATAATGAAAATCAAAACCAGTCTGCACCTCCATTGACCGACCCACAACTGGACTATTCCAAAGAACTATCTACTAAAAAGATAAGTCTTAAGCAAAATCTTAAACTGATTAACGGAAGTGGCTTGATGTATATAGGCGGGCAGAGAATTCCAGAGAGAAGGGGCAATTGTAGAAAAAGCACGATCACCGTATTTTGTGGAAGTACGTGGTCCAGGAGTCAATTGCATTGTAGAGGATGAACGGAGGGATCTTGAGGAAGTAATGGAACGTAAAGAAACAAGATCTGTGAGATACCTGGGGGCTTGCCCATTCGGAATTTTGTACGTAAGCAAAAGAACTTTAAAAGATATGCGGTGATGTATGGGAAGCCAGTGGAGAGAACGGAGGATTGTAGCTATGGGCTCGGATTTCCTGGAGAGGGAGACAATTCTTGCGGCAGAATTTTGTACCCGTTGTAGTGGGAATATATGTGTCTGAGGGAGGTTAGAAAATATGGAATTGCAATAATCTAGACGACAAGAAACAAATGCATGAGTTCATTTGGCAGTTGTAGGTCGGTCAAGTAGTTTCCTCATCTTCCCAATTTTGAACAATCCAAAAGATGCTGCCTTACAAATGTGCTTAATGTGGTGTTGAAGGGTAAGATTTTTGTCAATGATCAAACCAAGATCGCGTACCCATTCACTACACTTGGTAGAAACATTATCAGAAACTAAATCTGGGAATGGATTGGTGTTTCTATGTTTGGAATATATATGGATCATCTCTGATTTTTGTTCATTGAGGCAAAGCTTATTGATTGAGGACCAGATTTTGATGTCCTCAAGACAGTTCTGAAGTTTTTGAGCTGCTTCAGCCGTCTCATTTGGTTTTAGTGTAACATAAATCTGTGTGTCGTCAGCATACACCAAATGCTGAACGCCTTGGTGGGATTCAATGACTTTGGACAATGGACTGGTATATAGAAGAAAAAGGAGTGGCCCAACCACAGAACCTTGCGGAACCCCGCAGGTCAGGGGGAATGGTGAAGACAGCGTGTCATTAATGATGACTCGTTGAGTACGGCTGTGAAGATATGAACGGATCCAGTCAAGAACAGTTCCGGATATCAGGAAGTCTTTTTCAAGGCGGCGAAGTAACACACTGTGGTCAATAGTGTCAAAAGCAGCTGTGTAGTCCAGAAGTATTAACGCTGCTTCATTTCCCTTGTCTACGGCCAGTAGAAGATCATTGAAAAGTTTAACCAAGGCAGTTTCTGTCGAATGATGATTTCGATATGCGGATTGAAAAATAGGAAACATGCCAGAACTTTCAAGGTTATCTTTGAGTTGTGATGACACAATCCTCTCCAAGACCTTACCCAAAAATGGAAGATTAGCGATGGGTATATCATTGTTGAGTTCATTTGGGTCAAGTGAAGACTTCTTCAGGAGAGGGAGGAGTAGAGATGACTTAAATGGTTCTTGGACGAGACCAGTGAACAGAGAGAGGTTGAACAACTTGGTAATGACAGGAAGAATATCATCTAGCGTGTCCTTCAACAACCAGGTAGGTATTGGGTCCAATTTACAGTACTTCGGTGGTAGTGATGCGATAAGTTCCTTAACTTCCAGATCAGATACAGGACAGAATTCTGAAAGTTGAAACTGAGATGGACCAATCAAAGCTGCGGTTGATGACACTGGAACAGAGTCGGGGAAGGCAGATATAACGTTGGCTACCTTCTCAGCAAAAAACTTTGCAAATTTGTTTGCAAGTTCAGAGTCCGACGGGCGTTCAGGAAGAATAAGTGAGTGATTTGATGAGGAGAGTGATTTCACAAGACTGAAGAGTCTCTTGGTGTCAGCATCAGCGATGAGATTCTTAAGGTAAGTTGACTTAGCATTGAAGATGCATTCGTAGTATGATTCACACTCGTAACGATACTGTTCCCGATCAAAACTAAGTCCTGACTTGATCATTCGACGTTCTGCCCGGCGTCGTCTCTTCTTTGCCTCTCGAATCTCGTCATTGAACCATGGTGCTTGAGGTCTGATCGTTACAGTTCGCACCTGGAGAGGAGCGTACCTATCTAGCAGAGAACGGAGACAGGTGTTGTAATGGTCAGCAACTTCAGTAGGACAAGTCAGATCAAGAGAAGAACTGACTAACAAGTCAATATCACTACGTAGAGAGTCCATGTCGATGTTGCGAAATTTTCTGTAGCTCACTTGTTTCTTGGGATTCTGCGGCCTTGTGAGGTTTGCTGAGGCAGCAATTGCAGAATGATCTGAAGGTAGCGAAGATAACATGCTGACACGGCGGATGATATCAGAATCTGAGTCTCTAGTGAAGAGTAGGTCCAGAGTATGACCGGCGCGATGAGTGGCACCTTGGACATGCTGCTTGAACCCCAGAGAATCAACTCGATCCATGAAAAACTTATCATTGGGATCATCTACATGCACATTAAAATCACCTAAGAGTACAGGTAAGTAATCACTAACACTTGCGCCTTCAAGAAGAGTGAGGAACTCTTCCAAGAAGGTCCGACTTGAGAAACTGTTACTTGTAGAAGGAGGAGGACGATAGATACAATATAACCTAACTGCAGAGGATGAAGTAAGGTTAAGTGTTAGATCAAGCAGCTCAAATGAAGAAAAAGTGTGGTTTGTATTAACAGTGCACCGTACTGTCGATCTATATTTTATAAAGTACAAAAATGCCACCACCTCTAGAGGATACACGGGGTTGATGAGTAAAATCATAATTTGGCAAAGATGATCTAAGGTCTGCCAAAGTGTAAGCATCTCTACTGCTATCCCCAGAGAGCCATGATTCAGTTATGACCACGACATCAAGCTTATTGTCTAAGCTAAATCTAAATCAGTAACTGCATGAATCTTATTGGTCAAGGACCGTGCGTTACACAGGCCAAGTTGGAGGTCCGTTGGAGGCACAGTGGTAGATACCGGGGTTTGCGACCTTGGGATCCTACGCCTACGTCCGCGGTGAGTTGGACGCTGACAGCCGATACCAAGCTCGCAAATCCTATTCCACACAGGCTGAGGCAGCAGCTGGTAAGGCTGGCTGTTCAACTGATATAGGGTATTGACATTATAGAAAATACGATTTGAAGAAACATCAGTATGTGTATAGTAAAACGTATGGTCGTGGACAAGATCAGAACGATGAGCACTGGGTTGTTGTGGGCCTTGATTGGGTTCAATATCACCGGAAGTTAAAGAACATAGATGAAAACAATCTGTTGTGTTGCTGTAGTACAGTACTGGCTTACTACAAAACTTCAACCTGCTATTAGTAGCGGGCTGTGAGTTTAGCCACCATTCCTTACATACAAGAGACAGGTCAACATCACTGTCAACACTTAGAACGGATGTAACAAGTGTAATGCAAATGAGCACTTTCACATAAAGTCTAGTAGGCCTACCCAGCATTGTGATGATATGCCATGTCAGGCATGCACAAAAGAAGCAGGAATGCCAAGCTGAAATTCAGCTGGAATACAAAGAACATACAGTCAAAGGAGTGATGGAGAGTGCAACAGGATTGACAACAAAGCCACTCATGTATGCACTACATGTACAAAATGTATTGGCAGTGCAGAGCAGATCATATAAAACCAATGACAAAATTATCTGTCAAAATACACAACAATTAGACCAAAGTAATACTTACAAATTGTCTACAATGTTCCTTGACCAATAAGGTATCAATCATCAAAATTAGATGACAAAATACAAACAAAATCATTACCTAAAAAGAGAAACTTCAGAGCCTAAATGGGAGAGGCTACCACTCTATGGAGGCGCACACCAAAAAAGTTTTACCCTTTTCATCTTTTTTTTTAGTCCTCACGTAAATCAAGATGTGCGACTTTTTGTTGTATTTGCGATGCACGTTCAAACACACACACACATACACACACACACAACAAACACACACATACATGTACATGTATTTTTTATAAATACACACACACACACACACACACATATATATATATATATATATATATATATATATATATGTATATATACACTCAGTAAAAAAGAAAGTAAACACTTTTTCGAGGTCATATTTTTCATGGAAGATCTTTATGAAAATCAATGTATTATATATACCATATTAAAGGTAATTTAATTGGCTATCAAGTTCATAGGTTACTTAAAAAGAAAACTTTACGCATGAGTGAGCACATTCGTTTTTGTTCTCCAAGGCACAAAATTAAAAATTGCAAAAATTTACATGTTCTCTTTCAAGTTTTTGCAAATGCCCTTCACGATAACATTGACAACAAAAGACCACTTTAACACAATGAGAGACATGAATGAAATAAGAAAAATAAGTTTTTGTTCCCTTTATCCCTTTATTACCTTTAAGAAAAACAAAATGGAAAACTAAAGGGGAAAAATAAGAAATTTCTGTCAAGTCGAACTTCAAATGACATAAGGACAAAAAAGCATAAAGATGGATAAATGAGCAGATTTCTTTATTTCTTTCTTTTAAACTAGTGATTTAAACTCCATGTGACGATTTAAAGAGCCAAACATTATTTACAATTTCCTTATTTGAAAAAAGAAGTTCAAATTTATATTTTTGTTAATTATTACTTCTTCTCTTATTTCATTTCAATTTAGATTTGACATAAGATGCTTTATTTTCCTCCATTATTTTTAGCTTTCATTGTTTTTTTAGGCTTTAAAGATACCAGAGAGATCAAAGGATGTTTTTTGCAACTTAATTCATGTTTCTTTTTGAGTGAAATGTGTTGTTTGTTCTTATTGTACAGTATTGTATATGGAAGAGCGCATAAGCATGAACGACAACTTGTTCAGTTTTGCAATTTTTACTTTTTGTGCCCTGGAAGAGAAAAACAATGGTGTTCACTCATGCGTTAAATTTCCTTTTTTTGTTGTTGATCTACCAGGTTGATAGCCAATTAAATTACCTTCAATATGATATATAATACATTAACTTTCAGCCAAATGTGACCGTGCACCTCAAAACGAACATAAAGTCGCACACACTGATTTTGCGTGAGGACTGAAAATAAGTGAATTGGGTCAACCTAGCCGAACTTGACTTTTTCATATTTTCTGAAAGAGCGGGTCTTCTTTTACATTATGCTAAAATGTGGTATCATAAAACGGGCAGGAAAGTGTGTGTTTTTTTTTAGCAGTTTATCTCGCACATTTTTGGTAGAATAGTGTGATTAGGTGTGTCTTTGTAATCCCTTTTTCATTCTGAAAAACCTTGTCCACACTCTTCACTTTCAACTCTATTAACTTTTGAAAGGGTAGTGCTACTGCTTTGAAAGTTGGCATTAATTATGGACAGAATGTGTTAATGAGGCATGGTTAATTTCAGATTAATCTGATAATCCCTTCTCTGTTGTTACTCTGGTGGTTTACTTCCTGTTTTTTGTCCCATTCATCGCACAGCCAGCAAGGTTTGGTAAAGATTAAGCGCTTGAATAGACACTGTACTTCAGAGCCTCTTTTCTCAGTGCTTTCTTTCCAATATTTAGATAGGTTAGGAGAGTCCATTTGATTTGAGTTATACGTCATTTTAAAGCTTAAAGTCTGCTCTTTCAGAATATGGTCTTAACTAAAAATTCATGCCTGGCGATTTTTTGTTTGTTTTGAGGTGCATGGTCACAAATATTCTATGAGAAATCCAAACTTGAAAAAGCGTTTACTTTCTTCTTTTTTTTGCTGAGTGTATATGATCCTGCACCACAAAACAAACAAAAAGTCGCCAGATATGGATTTTTAGTTAAGGGCAGATTCTGAAAAAAAAAAACAGACTCTAAGCTTTCAAATGATGTATAATTCAATGCAAATGGATTCTCCCAACGTATATAATTACTGGAAAGAAGGCACACATTCTGGAAAGTGTGAACTGAGAAAAGAGGCTCTGAATACAGTGCCTATTCAAGTGCTTAATCTTTACTATACGCCGTAGTCTATCACCACATACTGACCATGTAAGTCACCATTCAGGGCAGTAGCATCATCCTTTCAAACGTTATTAGAGTTTAAAGTGAAGCGTGTGAAAAGGATTTTCAAGAAATGAAAGGGGCCTCTAAGAAAAACCTGATCATAATACTCTACAGAAAAGGGTTAGAAGAATTGCTGAAAACACACTTTCCCATTCAATTTATGATCCCAATCTCAAGAAAGAAGAAGAATAGCTCTTTCAGAATATATGGAAAACCCAAAATTGACTCTGTTCACCCGTTTTACCTTTCTTGAGTCCTCACGTAAAATCATAGGGTGCGACTTTTTGTTTGCTTTGTGATACACGGTCACACACACACACTCATATATATATATATATATATATATATATATATATATATATATTCACTCAACAAAAAAAGTAAGTTCCCCCTAGCATTTTTGGATGTATCTCAAAAAGTATTTTATCGATTTTCATAATTCAAACGGGAATGGATAGGAAATTTTGTTACTCATAACATGAATTGCATATCATTGCCACCAGATATCATTATTGGTGTGAAAAAAAAATGCATTTTATGTCAAAATGCATGGAAAAATGTTTCACTTTCGTGATTTGCATTGACTTTTACACATTTTATTAAGCAATCACTCATGATTCTGAACTTTTAAGCATTGTTGATTGCATATTTCTCTACCTCTTACTGTGATCAACCCAAACTAGAATTAAAAACCACCTGACTTCGACCGACATTTTCATATTGAAAAGGCCAATTGTTTAGAATATATGCATAACATCTTATTAATAGGGAAGCACATTGTACCTGAAGACATTCATGAGAATTACATAACAATTTAAAAAGGTCATTTGCTAACTTGCATAGGAAACGTCCACAATATGCTTCATATTACCTTAATGGGATCGTATAGTTTTGGTGAGACCTAATTTCAGGTTTCTAACATTTTTGGGTGAGATAATGAGAAACCTCTTATGAAATATGAAGGAGCATGTAATTCTAGGAGGAATTCAATGTTTATTTGATGAAAATTGGTTTTGAAATGGCCGATGATATCCAAAAAAGAGGGATTCTAATAAAGTGTGGGACCCACACTTTATTACGATCGCTTTGTTTTACTTTGTTTTTGGATGTATCAGTCATTCCAAACCCGATTTTCATCAAATAAACTTTGAATTCCTCTTAAAATGGTATGCTCTGTACTATATCATCAGTGTTTTCTTGGTATCTCGCAAAAAGTTAAAAGCCCAATTCTCATCTCCACCAATACTGTATCATCCCTTTAAGTGCAACTTTTTCCCACACATTTTGGCATAAAATGCATTTTTTTTTTTCACACCAATAATGATATCTGGTGGCACTGATATGCTATTCATGTTATGTGTAATAACATTTCCTATCCATTCCCGTTTTAATTATGAAAATCGGTAAAATAATTTTTGAGATGTATCCAAAAATGCTGGGGGGGGGGGAGCTTACTTTTTTGTTGAGTGTATAACGGCATGCAGATGTATAGTATATATCACCGTTTGGTGGCGCTACTATTATTGACATCCTCAGTACAAGGAAAGCTGAGTTAGGCTTCCTGCATAAGAATGCACCCAGTTTATATAGGAAGTTGGTATTCAGCAGACGAATCAAATTTTGATAGTTGTAACTATTGTGCTCGAGTAAGGTTGCCTGCCATTCGAGACATATACTGTTGAAACTAATGGAGGAAAATATTGCGCTGTCCACGCAATACAAAATGAAAGCAGTGCTCACAAAGTAGAATTGACGCAGACAATTACTTTTGAAGACACTGAAATGAAGAAGTATCGCGTTAGTACAGACATCACAATCAAAGAAAAGAATGTAAACACATTTTCTTATTTTTGATGTTAGAATTTATACAAATCAAAAGATTATGTGTGTCAAATCAAATGAAATTCAGTCGTCTGTAAACATGGCAGGTAAACACAAAACGCGGCTTTATGAGCGAGTGAAGACATTCCTTTATCAGTTCCAATACGCAAAAGTAAAGATTACACAATTGCGCAAAAATACAAGTAAAAAAAAGAAAGCCAAGCAAATCAAAATCCAATGGTATTCCACAGAAAAGTTAATACAGTGCATTATTCAAGTTTTCAAGTATACTTAAAAATAAAAGTATTTCTTCTTTTCGTTATCTGTCCTTAGTCATTTTTTCGCAACTAGTTTTACTTTCTTTAAAGTTGATGTTTTGTTTGGCCACCATAACTAAATCATAATAACCAAATCTTCTTTTAAATTGTGTGAGAGAGAAAGATATCTCTCTCTCTCTCTCTCTCTCTCTCTATATATATATATATATATATATATATATAGAGAGAGAGAGAGAGAGAGAGAGAGCAAGGACTCAATCATTATTAAAGCTTAATAAGCTCTCTTTCAAAGATAGAGCCATTGTGTAGTTATTTTGCTCTTTTTTTCTCTCATCGTTGTGTGACCGATCTAGAAAGCAGCAATGGCAGATTGTCCAATTTTCCCATTTTTCCTTAATATGCACATTAAAAGAAATGTAGAAACAAATGCGTTTTATCGCGTATGACATATTGCGAAATTATAATATTGAGAGAAAGGAATTTGCCATGATTTGATACATAATTCATTGATTTTTATTACTGTCATGTATGAAAAATCTGGAAATGAAGAAGTATTTACTTTTTTTCTTGCTTAGTATATGAAATTGAAATACTACATATTTCAATAATATAGTTATATATAAGCATATATGAAATTACATATCTTTTGGAGTGAGCTTTATCCAGAATGCAGGTAATGGCATGGTTAACTAGTTCCGTGTTATAGTGAACCGTTCACCAGTGATCAAAACTAGTGTAAATGAAAACAACAAACACAACAACAAATTTATTCATCTACTTCAATTTGGCATGTGCATGTGCGTTTTCTTTCTTCCATTACTTCTGTTATTCTTTCCTTTCTTCCTCTTTTTTTTCTGTCACTGGATCTCTGATTTCCTTCCTTTTCTTTTCTCTATCGTTTCCTTTTTATGATTTAAACCAAATTATACAGTACGTACCTGCTTTTAATATGGACTTTCACTTGCATTCACTCCCCTACTTTTTATCTGTTCACGATGTAGAGTCTGCAGGTGGATGATTGCAACAATATCAAGATTTAAATGGAAATCTAAATACATGTATTTCGAGATCTCAACTTTCCGCTGAACCTCAAGGTATCGCGTGTGTCTATACGTATATAGGCCTATGAATACAATGTACACAGACATACAAATAGAAGTGTGACTGGGTAGAACAAGAAACACAATTATGATGATGATGTAACTCACGTAGGCAGATTTGTTTATGGATGGTTTTTTTTTTCCCCATCCGTCTATTGTCAAGCTTTAGATCTGCTACGCGAACGCTTTGACGACGCCGATCAGACAAAAAAATGAGCAAAACAACTGTTTCCATTGCTCAATCCGGCAGGTTGCGTTGCCTTAACGCACGCGTTGCAGATCTAAATCTCGCTATCAATACCAAGACGCTTCAGTTTGGTAGAAATAGATGACGAACCCAATACAACAACCCATTGTAGTCCCCTTGTATCTTATGCTGAAATATAAACTATGTTCCCTGTAATGATGAACACAACATGGGACATTATACTCACTTAGAATTTCGAAGCTATAAGTTCATTCCACAGTATTGCATTTACTCCTGTTTACTGAATGGACAACTATATTTCCGAGGTCATACTGTACACAGACAATTTTAATTTCTGAGGCCATTTTTCTCGTCAAGCGTTTGCTTATGATGATGGTGTCTTATATTTCTGTTATATAAGAGTTGATCAATTTGTTTGTTTGTTTGTTTGTTTGTTTGTTTGTTTTTGAAAGGCAGGGACATGTGATTCTAATGTGCTGATGAGATACCACCTGCTTGTCCTCATTTTATATTATCATGAAAATGTTGTACATGTAATTTTTAAGTAATCACTGGCGGGTTACAGATTCAAACAATATTGTCACTCAATACGAATCACTCCGCTAATGTTCAACTGACTTAGTGTTGCATTACGGAAAGACAAAGTATTTGCACAAATACAATAGAATCAATCAATCAATCTTGAAAATATCATCATGAAGCATAATATGTGTATATTCTAATGAACACCAAATAATAGTTTGTTTTGAAAAAACAAGCAAGCAAACAAACAAATCCAGACTTCTCTTCTCTTTTGTCTTCATTGATTCAACGAGCACTTAATGAGCAATGGGTGACAGTGCACTCCGAAAAACGAACATGGTTATCACAAAGTAAAAAATCAGGCCATACCATTATTTACTAAAGCTTGGTTTTTATTTCATCTGCAAATGGTAAATAATGCCTTTAATGAATCGACGTATTATCTCAGTGTCTTCATCTAGATATGGTTGTGCTCCCAAGAGTCGTAAGACGGGTGGATGTCGATCCCATCGTTGACGTGGGCGGCAATTGTCGTAGCATACGGTAAACTCGTCGGTTGCACACGAAGAAAGCGAAGACAAACAAGCCCTGCGATGCGTTAAGGATGATGTAGATGTATCTGCAAGCTTGGCTCCTGGTCAAGTCTGCGATGAAGCCCCAGATCCACGTCAGCCCAATGAGAGACAGCACCTGTTGGGCAAGGCGTTCACACAGAAAGACCTGATCAAAAGATGCTAATTGATAATCACCGAGGCAATCGTATGAGAAGTGAATGCGTCATGGTTAGAAACTGAGTTTGTTTGGGAGAGTTTTATGATCCCTTCCTGAACCCAAGAATAGGTCTGTTTACTTTTCTATAACTATAATTTCGTATGTTCATTTTATCTCGTCTTGTAATATCGTAATCAATGATAACATTTCTTATATTTATTTTATATTGTATCTTTCTTTAACTTTTTAATCTGTGCACGGACATACTAAGAAACATGAAGCCCTGGATGAAGCTTGTACCGTGCTGAAATAAAATGAATGAATTAATACGTAATGAAGACAACTGTTTAGCAATAGAAAAAGTGCTCACTTTATTAGAATTAATGAAATGTTTGACCATATTTTACTTTTTTTCCTAATCATCGCTACTACTGAAACACTCATTCGGTGTTTATTTACGTCCATGTAGCACAATTTGTCAATCAGTTGCAACCGCGTCCACTTTGTTGATTTATTGGTCAAACTTGTGGTTCTCGTTTTGTATGCAATGTAATAATGGACTCCCCTGTTCAGCAAACTTCTTATCCTGTTATAGCTTTTCAACTAAATGTCACGTGACAGCCCATTACTCAGGGTCAAGTTATAAAGACCTAATATTTTGAAGAAGAAAAAAAGTACAAGTAAAGGTGGATGACAATTTATATAAGGCGTAGCGAAACTTAATACCTTAACATATATTACGAACTCCTCCCAGGTCCGTTGTGTCGAAGTTTTATGGCTTTCCACTCGTTTTGCATCGCGCTTACTTCTTCTAACACCTATAACTGTCCTGATGAATACGGTGAGGTTGAAGAGCAGGAGTATGATGACCGGTGTCGCGAATGCCGCAAGGTTTGCGTACATTGGGCTGAGCCAACAAGAGACGACACTTCCGTATCTTAGCGGGACGTTGGGTGCGAAGTGAAGACCCAGACACACGATGGTAACAACGAGTGGACAGCCCCAGCCGCACAGCATGTATTTCCGGAAGGTCCTCGCGGGATTACCTCGGGTAACCATTGTCTTCGTCCCAAACGTGCGCCCGAGGTCGTAGGCGATGACGCTCATCCACACAAACATGGCCAACCAGAGGAAATGGGAGAGGGCGGCCACAAAGGAACACGCTGCTGGTTTGCCGGTCTGGTAGCCCCCAGTGAGGATCGCCAGCTGAGATCCGAAAAGTGCCGCCACGAAGTTCATTATCGTCTTGCCCGGAAGCGTCCGGAGCTGAGACAAGAAGCAGTACGTAAGGAAGGTTAGGAGTAGGGCAAAAAGGGACAGGGAAGTGAGAACAATGTTCAGATACGATTGTATCTTAGCATGATTGGTACCTTGGCACACCAACGCTCGATTATTGGACAGCAGAGTAAACTCTTCTTCTTTGTACACAAGTCCCCGTGACACAAGGACTGCACCGTTCGAAGCGTTGATGATTACATACTCATCAGATCTCAATTCAAGACTCTCTGCATTCTTGCAGGCAGAAACATTGCAAAAGGAATACTTCCTCTCTGGTGAAACAGAAACTTCTGAGTACGACAGTTCCGTGAAGGCCCCTTCCACTGAATAAAGTTTGTAAGCTTCAGATACTTTCACTTGAGCGATGATTTCCTGAGAGGCGTTCAACTTCATGAACACAACATCTGGGCTGATGACGGAAAATTTGTTATTTTCACAATCGACGGTGGTGTCAGAGCAGTAAAATCTAGCGGATACTGTCTGTAGGTTTTTGCCATAGCTATAAAGAAAATCTCTCATGCCTTCCAGTCTCTGCTGAAGTATGGTAGTGGATACATTTAGACCATTCATGGTTGTTGATGCATGAAGTTCATGTTCATATGTATCTGTGTGAAAGGAAGGCACATCTTCACTGTCAAGCTTAAACAAGTCCGCTGCCGTGACACGTAAGGAGGCGATCAGATTCGTGGACAAAGTTGTGCCGTTGCGAGTAAATACAACACTCAAACTTATGCTAGAAACTACATCTCGAGTTAGACATATTGATGCAGTTTGGAGTGTCCCTAAGTTCTCGAATGTTGGCTCTTTTGATTTGGACAGCGCCAGTGCTTTCTCCCTCCATTCTCGAAACTGGAAGGGGATCATAAGAGGGGGGTCACTCACGATTGCCTCAGTAGTAGGATACGGACATGGGTCGGTGGCCTGCAAGCCGATGACACCATGGCACATTGCACAGTAGACATTTCTATACACCACTCCCTCGATGCTCACCACGGAAACGTAAGATCGGCAACGATCGGCAATCTCCGGCTCACTTCGCGTGAAACTCTCCGGACAGATTTCGCGCTCAGGCTCGACGTAGAAACACATTCGGGTATCCGTTTCATTAGGAGACTTGAACATAAAAGACAAGCAGCTGGTGAGTGTTAATGGAGTTTCCCTGAAGTACTCCAAGCATTTCAATCCATAAGGCAGCATATTATCTTCTTGCACACCGTTACACACTGCGCAATAGACGTTCTTGAAATGCCGTCCGCTGATGACGTCTTTCACTGGCAGGATCTCGAGTATACTTTCATCCGACGGTGGAGCAGTGAAATCAATCATCACCTGCCTAACACACATGTCTTCAATGAACATATCTGCAACACTAATTACCGGTGATGTCCTCGGGCAAGAGCTGACCATGTAATATCCATATTTCACTTCGTCCTGCACACCAGCGTTCCATTCGTATATGTGAGGATGGACATGATAAAGAGAACAACTTTCATTATATTTGCATTCAAAATGTGATGTATAATAGAATATATGAGATATATAATATAAACATAAACAAATATGTCACCGCCTGGTTCAAAACCAACAAAAAGAAGGCCAGGATGCCTTCAACTTTTCTATATAGTTTAAGAGAGGAAGATCTAAGCTTTAAAATGATATATCATAGCATGCTGAAATTAAACCACCGTATGCCATTGAAAACATGATTGAAATAGTTGAGTCAGCAGGCGCAGGAAAGAGAAAAGAAAATTTAAAGATTATTGTGATATAGTCGCTCACGGGTGTGCAGAATTATCAGTGAAAACAATTTTTTATATTCTATTTTCTAGCGAAGGCAGCAACAGTCAAAAAGAAATATATATATACATAAATCATATATATATATATGTATATATATATACATATAAACATATATTTTAAGCTCACATCTCACTTTCGATTTTGATTTTAGCCTCCAAATTTTGACAAGAGGTAGACAAGAGATTAATCTTCCAGGCAAGACAACAGTCATTTAAGTCAATTGATAGATAAATGAAATAATTGAGTCGACCAACTCGCTTTGTGCCATGTAGGCCTACATGTCTTTTGTTTTCATATTATATAAGACATTCATGATTTATACAAGAACTGGCACCAACTTTTCAATTTACATAAAGTCATATACTATACGTATGCATGTGTGTACAATCTCAATAAATTGCAGCAAATAATTTCTATAAATTATTTGACTTTTTGATGAAAACTTTTCATTCTCTAATATTTCTTCCAAACAAAGCTGTCAGTAGCTCACCCCTGGGTCTATTTCCGTAGTACCAACAGGAGTACAGTCCAGCGATGTCCGAGGACAGTCTGTATTGCTGTCCCCGCAGTCCAGCTCAACACCATAGCAACAGTCGCCATAGTAACTACATTGATCGTCGCATGCGCAGGTATCAGCAATGGCTCCGTCACGGCATTTGTTACATATTGATACTTCGACCGTACCCCGATTGTTATTACCGGGTAGAACATCATCTGGTTGATATACACAGATATAGAAAACGCGCAGATTATAACACTGTTCATGCATACTTTGTCAATAACGGGAAAAATCATTTCTTTTTAAATGAATAAACACATATTACAGGGAAAACTGGAGCAAAGGAATAAGGATCGCTGGACTATTCATTTCATATGCAATTGTGCAATTGCTCTGTGCAATCAATGGGACAAAGAAGGAAATGAAACACCACGGTACTATAATGAACAGATTGAAATTGTCCCCACTTATACTGGTATAAAAATTAATTCTAAACGCTACAGATACTAAGTTCAACGGCAGTTGCACTATCTTTTCACATGTAATTAAGAGTTAAAAGTGAAGAGTGTGCATAGAGGGTTGTTAATGAAATCGGCCTTCAAACATGTGTACCTGTAATCACACAACTCTGCAATTATATTCTAGAAGAAAACTCTCGACTGCGTCAATCACCATTTCCCATGCACTCATTTCATGTTTAAAAACTTACGAGTGGTGTAAAAGAGGAATTTCTCCGTCAGAAAATACAATTAAAGATTAAATTGGTTGACCCATTTCAATTATTTTGATTCCTTTGATTTTGTGATGCACGGCCACCTTCTAAATCACGACAGTAATGATTTAATTTTCTCTATTTTTGTTTGTTTGTCAATTTCACATTATTTTCAAATACTCATAACACAAAATTCATGAAGTTTAATGTGTCAATTATTCTATAGCTGTGAAAAAAACGAAATAAGCACTTTCGTTGCGACTGACTATCACACAAGTAGCTCCCTACTTTACTGTCAATAATGGGTTAAAGAACTTAAATGATTTGAGTCAAATTCTAAATACCATCAACATGAAGGGTTCGTGAAGTGGACTATTTAAACGAAGAGGAATTTTAAAGGAATTTGCGGAAATTTAAGGAGGAAAAGTTACTAAACAAGCCATTATGTTTACAGATGATAAGACAAATTTCGCGTATACTGAAGAAAATGTTACGGAAAAAATACTCACCGAACATTATTGGATCGATGAGTGAAGCTGTTATGATGGTAGAAGGGAAACGAAAAAGTTACATCGGTCGTAATGGTGAGCAAACCATGTCAATATTACTGTACACAAAGCAAATTTATTAGCATAGATGACATAAAGAAGAATAAGACCACAACGAGAAAAAAATTAGAGCGGAAAGGACAAAGTTAACAAAGGGCCTCGTGTTTCATCATAAAACACGATAAACATGAAATCTGTTTTCCACTTTTACTTTTTAAGAGGGCATGGAAAGAGTTCAAGTCATCACTCTTTCAAAAACACTAGACGTCCTTTTGTATTAAAAATCTAACAATGTATTATAGAACATTTACCATGTTGTGCTTAATAATCTAGGAATCCTTTGAGGAGTGCATATTTCAGAAGACTGACGCGAAAGCAGCTGAAACATGATCGTGATTGTAAATGCGAAAAAATCGCATTTGTAAAAAAGAAACCCCATGACAAGATATAACAAGTGCCAAAATGTGTCTCGCCCATTACCGTAGAAGAAATTAATGTTTTTCTAAATCCCGGAAGTTCATTGACCCCGCCCATGAGCTTTGACCATGTGATGACCTTCAACTCCCCAAGGGACCTTTCCCAGCCAAGTTTGGTCACAAACGGACATAGAGATCAAAAGTTATGAGCCATAATCGAAACGCGCCATAAAAACTTAACATTGGGCCCTAAAAGTTCGTTGACTCCAGTCTGTGACCTTTGACCTTGTGACGAACTTCATCTCCCCAGGGGACATCTACCATCCAAGTTTGGTCACAAACGGATATAGGGATCAAAATTTATGAGCCATAATCAAAAATGCGCTGTTAAAACTTAACATTGGGGTCTCAAAGTTCGTTGACACCTGTCTGTGACCTTTGACCTTATGGTGACCTTGAACTCCCCAAGGAACATCAACCATCCAAGTTTTGTCACAAACAGACATGTGTATCAAAAGACTTGAGCCATAATCAAAACGCACCGTAAAACTCAACATTGGGCCCTGGAAGTTCGTTGACCCCTGTCTGTGACCTTTGACCTTGTGGTGACCTTCAAATCCCCAAGGGACATCTACCATCCAAGTTTGGTCACGGACATATGGATCAAAAGTTTTGAGCCATAATCGAAACGCGCCGTGCCTGCCTGTGACCTTTGACCTTGAGGTGACCTTTATGTTTGGTAAAATGTGAAATTTTGTATAACCACTCTTCACTCCAAGTCTGATTGAAATTAAAGGCATACAATCGTGGCGAGTGGTTTGTGCGGCACGGAGACGAACGCAACACGCGGCTGCCTCCCCCATTCTGTATCAAATGTAGTGACCCCGAATGAGAATAGCACTGGCTCAATGGGTCAGCGAACAACACTCTAGACTACACAGGCGCGGTGGAGCACCCCAATTTGCATCTCATTATCGCCCCGTTCTATTTGAATTTCCAACGGGCATCCACGGCTGCCCGAAACTGAGTGCATGAAAAAGTCAAATCTTTACCTTCTCCTTGTGCCGCTATGCGTGCCGCTAGTAAACTCAAACTTCCCACACTATCTAAGTTTTTAAAAATCTTCCTTTTGATGAAAAATTTATGAAATTTGCTGCACTAAAACTTGAGATATTAAAGCTTTTTGAAAATCACCTCTCGCAAAACATGCTCTCTGTTTTTTTTTTCGACTGGACCATGGCCGGGCTCCAATGTGTCCGAAATTGGCAACATAAGTTCATCAGGCCTCAATCCATGTATGGTGAAAGTTTTCGCTTGATTCCACCTGTACTTTTTGAGAAATCAACTTGTTTCTACAGGGTTTGGAATAGAAAATTGTAGTCAGCGAAACATTTGAAAATGACGTCATTACTTTTCCCGTAACATGGGGATGCGTGCGTGGATACGTGAGATTCAGGATTTCGTGCGTTGTTGTTGGTTTGCATGTGACGCTGTGCGGCCGCAGTTATTTTGCCAGCTGGGATTCTCTTGCTGTGTGATTTGGTAAGTAGGAAGTTTGATGAAATTTCATTCGTGATAATCATATTTGAATGTTGTATTTCTTACAAACATCTTAATGTTTCGTTTAAATGAGTAAAATAATCATAACAATGTAACGGTCTGACATGATGTGGTTTTGATCGGACTCTGCGGCGCGTCTCTGTCGAGGCCGAGCTCGAGGTTCGGCCCGGCCAGGCCGGCCCGGGCGGTGGACCTTAGCAGTTGGTAGAAAGCTGAGCGGAGCCTGTGATTGTGTTTGTGAATGTGTGAGGCCCGGGTGTGAAGCTTGTGATTTTGCGCGTTGATTTTGCGATTTTGGTAGCACATGCGATTAACTTCTTCATAAAAATCATAAGCAGGAATGTGTTTGTTATGAAATTTTCTATTCCTAGTTATGAATTCAGCAATGACCATGGCCAGCAAAGCTGAATGAATAACACCGTATTTAAGTAACACTAACATTTAAACTCTAAATTATAATAAAATTCAAGTAGAAATCAAAGCACTCAATCATGCAGATCATAACTCTGTTAACTTGTGAACTAGAATCTAATATTACTTCTCTCGGAATTAAAGCTACGGTCACAGATATCCCTGCAAATGCCGTACAAAGATTTTTGTCCATTTGGGGCTGTACAAATCGGTCATTTTTACAGTGTTCGTAAGGACTTCTGTGACCGTAGCTTCAGTGGGATGCATACTTCTGTTTATGCGTTTCTGTACGATTGATGTGCACCGAGTTGGAAGAGGCAATCATTGAGGAAAGTGATGCTGCTATTGGAATGTGTGAGAAGGATGCAGGGCTGCCAACATTGGAAACTACTTGAGAGTGAGACTCCCATAGGCCAATGCTATAATTTCGGAGTCAAAATGAGTGAGATCAATAGAAATGCATGCAAATGAAATAAAGTTTTAGAGTGAGAAAGGACCAAAATGAGTGAGTCTCACTCTCAATGAGTGAGAGTTGGCAGCCCTGAGGATGATACATGATTTTGTAAATGTGGACAACATCTGAGAGGAAATATGGAAGGATTTGTTGGAAGAAGGTGCATACACATAATTGTAGCAAAAATTACTAGTACGTAATACATAAAAACACTTTAAAACAATGTACATAGGAAGAAAGACAGTACCACACACATGATAGTGATAAACACACACACACACACACAAAATTAATGCCTACCTGCATGTACATCAATAAAGAACATGGCCGCTGAAAATAATTCAGATTTACATAAACTGGCCCCCCATCTGCTTTCGTCCAACTATGCCATCCACCCAGTAGAAGGTAATCAAAAAAAAAAATTAAATAAAAATCATGTAAATGAAAAAAAAATGATAAAGATTGGATTTTCTGTGTCATCGAATATTTATGAACAAATAGTTTTTCCTCCTCCCCCCTCCCCCTTCCCTAGGCCAAATTTTCTTCTTCCTCACACATGCCATGTAATGTGACACAGGAGTAGATTTTTTGCATTTAGATCTATATTGTCTCAGAACACAGTTCTCAGTTTTTAGATTAACATGTCAGCTCAGTTCAGTCTGCATACTTCTACTTTCTCGTGTTTTTGTTTCTGTTAAAATATCTCCTTCGTAGAAGGTAAGAAATTACATTTATTCAATCAAATAAAAGTGCAGTGGCCGAGTGTCGCACGGCGGTGACTGCTGAGCTGCTGCCGCGCACGCTGCATGCAGCAATGCGTTGTGTGTGCTGTGACATGCAACGCTACAGTGACGCGATTATATATACATGGGACCGACCTGTACGCTTAGCGTTCGTGTCATTTTTGACATCACCTTCTGGTTTTTTCCGACACAACCATGGCCGGGAATATTACGGTATGACATTTAAAATGCAAGCAGATAAATAAATGTCGGTGTACTTTGTCCGAATGGCGCTTTTGTTCCGCAATCACACTTCGTGAATCTTAGGATGATTTTCGAGGCATATTTTTGGCAATTTTGCTCGCCAGGTTTTCGCTAAAATTTCACATTTTATCATTGTCAAATCCTTTGATATGTTATATGTGAATATTCGGACATGTTTTCAAATTCAAACTAACTCAATTTTAATCCAAAAATAGGTTTCCTTAAATTGTTATTAGCTTGAGAAGTTGTTTACTTTTTCTCAACTACGCGAGTACATGTTGTTTACTTTATGCAAATGAGGCTCGGCTGCCGATGGATTTCTGCGAGATAATTGGGGTGCTCCACCGCGCCTGTACAACAGCTCTGTGTTACAAATCTCCTAACCCAAAATGGCTGTCCGAGCGAGCCACGAGAGCTTCCGAATGGACGCACACTCTCAGTGCGCATGCGCATGAAGAGAGGCCAAAAGAGCCACGCGTCTTCTGGCCTCTCTCTTCCAATCACCGCAGTGCTCGCGGTGACAATGTTTGTGTATGATGCGTACACACACACGCACACACACACATACGTGTCTCAGTGTCAGCATTGTCCCACACGTTTATGGATATAGCACCGAGTCTGGCATTGCGCAATTGCATGCACAAACTAACTGTCGTTCGGAGTTTAGTACCATAAGGGATGACGATCGTATGCCTTTAAAGTACTCAGAAGAGAGTTATTCAAGTTTTTGTAGCGTTACGGCCGAACGACGGACGGACGGACGACGGACGGACAGGGGCTACGCCGCAGGCGATCCCTTAGTCTCCCTCGCAACCTTCGTGTAGACAAACGTGGAAAAAGCACTTTATCTGAACAATCCAATTCCAGTATTAAAATAACTGTAATTGTACTGCGGTTCTTCGAGAAAAACATTATATGAACCGTATTTGCATACACTGTAAAAATTAGGAGACAATTTAATTGCTGTTGATATTCCGATTTCAAACAAAGATAGCATAATCAACACAAACGCACAATGTATACTAATTTTGAAATATTCATAATGATAATAAAAATATACATAATAATGATAATCATATACATATTCTCACTAATCCACAAAATAGGCCTGTACATCATTTGTGTTATAAAATGGGCCCATAAATTCATTAAATACAACCATTTTCCCCATCATGCCTCTGGTACACCGACAACACTGTACAAGACTTGAGCCATGCATTCGGATTTTACCGGACGCATGGCCATGCGTTCGGATTTTACCGTATGCATGGCTCAGTGTGGATCAGTAAAAATCAATGCATGACAATTGACCAATCAGATTGCAGATAATTATTCTAAAGCCCATTTTATAAAATATATATAGGCTGCCTCTACGTCAAACTTACTTGTGTCACCGGAATATGGCTGCCTGGAGGATAGTGGGGTGCTAAAGGAGCTATTACTGAAAGATGCCCCGGACGATATTTCCGATAATATCAGTAAGATGTATAGGAACCAAAGCCTCTGCTTGACTGCCATTCTATCCATGTTTGCCAGAAAAGGTCTGTTTGAAGAGATTAAAAGCACCATTTTAGTCCATGCTTACTTCAGCTTTAGATGACTATAAAGTAATGAACTCAGCATTCTGGTAGTGGAAAAAGTTTTATCAAAATTGGTCGTAATGAGAAAGTCATGGTATACACTTTAATTTTCAGATGTTGATAGTAATGACAACATGACAACATAAAGTGATTACGTCACCGTCTCACAATATTGTTCCCCAGTTGACCTGACAAAATCTTTCTTGGTCGTCTTGAAAATAGAAGAAATAGATAAACATCACTCTCCCCTCTAATCTAATATTGTAGGGGTGCAATAGCCTCTCAATACTTCCTTGTTGCCAATGTTTGTATTATTTATCACATTCCACATACTAAGAATGTTGCAATAGGATTGGTCCAGAGCTGACCACGCGATGAAGTAGTTTTGCCCATCACATCACCTGAGAAGAAAAGTTCGTTACACTCTATGTTGACTGTAGTCCCTTTTGTTTCGCTGATCTCCACACAGTCCACACAGTCCTGACGCAAGGTGAGTACGCGCGAAACAAAAGTGCGTTGCACTGTGGACTATCATGTGACCTAGGTCACTTGATAGTACACAGTGCAACGCACTTTCACTTTCAACTTTCAACTTTCAACTTTCAACTTTTCAACTTTCAACTTTCAACTTCGGTGCCGCGCGGTGGGAGCAGCAAATTCATTGTTTTCTCATCTACGCGCACACATAGCCTATAAGCCCTAAGGATACCTAAAGACAGCTAAAACGGTTTCAAATGTGGAATAAAATGGGAATTTCTAGGACCCTAGACACTGCTAGATGGGGAATATAAAGCAAATAATCAACTTTCAGTTTCAGGCAATGAGACAAACTATCACTTCTTCGGCGATCTGAATGTGTACGCTATCTTTCCTCAGCTGCGCTTTGGAAAGATAGCTACATCCAGATCGCCTCGGAAGTGATAGTTTGTCCCATCACCTTCACCAACGTTGATTATTTGCTTACTAACCAACAATCCCCCTCCCCAATAATTTCCACGGGATGTGTTTTGTTTGCAAACCCACGGAAGAGTTGTAATATCTGAATGAGCAAAAAACAGCCGAAGTCCAAACCAACGCATTCATTATGCTAGTGCAGATATGTTACAACTGCTATTAATTCAAATTTTATATAATATAGCTAATGAAAGGCTGTGCGTTTCATTCGCTCGGTTTGTAAAGCCTATCCCATTCATTTTCTGGCACGGATACTATAGAAGTTGAATCACGTTTCGATCGACGCTATTTTAGTGAATAAGAGGCTAACAGAAAGTGATTAGGGTTTTTGTATAATTAGTAGTTAAAAAGATAAAAGAGTGAAAATAGCCGTGTATATTTCAGTGGATTTCGCAACTCGTTGTACGCTGAATTAAAGCTTTCAACGAATGAGCGTACGTCTTACCAGCTCTGCTATTCAGTATAAATCGCATTTTTCCATTGCTATTAACCTTGATAGGGATTGTTTTCCTTTCTTCTATCCTGTAAAAAAGATAATAATATATTATATTTTTAATCAAGAATTGTGTGCGGATCAACGAAAACAATACCCAATCATCTAAATTTTATTTGCCATGTTTGGGGTATATGCTCTTTTATATTTCAAAGATATATTTTGTATATACACGCAACGTTTGGAAAATTCCGTTTAACCTCCTCTTGTGAGTAAAGATACAAAATTAAATGATTTCATGTGGACTTACTGTTTCACTTCCGAGAAAGGTTTCACGTGCGATCCTGGACGCTTCGTCAGCTCGTCTGATTTGGTGGCAGGGAGGCGTCGTTGCTATAATTGGCGAAGACGCACTACCGACGTTATTGTTCGGAGTCAGTCGTCAAGGAATTAAAACAGTAAGTCCAGGGGCCCGTTTCATAAAACTTGTTATCAGTGATAACTGCCACATTTCTATGACAAATTTGCTCTCAGCCAGTCAGATGCAAGGATTTCAGTAGCTTGTCACATCCATAACAACTTGTCACTGATGACAAGTTTTATGAAACGGGCCCCAGATAAATAGATTTAATCTGTACCTTTATTGAACGTTACCTTGATAAATCAAAACCTACACCAACTGAATCCTCTTATGCGGTTCGCTTTCGAGCAATTCTGTTCAATAACTTTACTTCATTCATTAGAGTCATTTTCATCGTAGTGTTTAAAACACTTTTTGATTTATGACATTAATTAACGGTCTCCGTTAGATCATATCAGATTTCTTGCTCTCTAATTAAAAGACATAATTCATGCACTTCGCGACTCACTGTTGCAACAGGAGAAGTCGATATACCGACAACGTCATCAGAATATTTCTTTGCAGTTAGTGTTCTGCTTGTGTTTTGATAGCCTGTTCCAAGGGTATGTAGCTCATGATTGATTTAGCATTAACGTCATGATACATTTTAGATTAAATGTCGAATACTGATAATTCAACCTAATCACAACGTGTCTCACTTATCATGATGGATTAGTTTTCGTTGTGTCGAGGACGTTGAAAGATTGAAGGCTAAATCTAGGTGCTATTACATAACCCCATTTCTCATCTTCACTTCAAGAGTGTCAAATGCGATTAATTATGGGCTTCCATAAAACATCACAAGCTTCGGCACGCAGAACAATAACACCTGGCTTCAGTTTCATGCATTATAATTCTGCGGGTCCTATAAAAGGTTCTCGTGGAGGAATTATAAAAGGATATCGCTTTCCATCTCTAGGACTTCTCTAGTACTCAACTTTGTTCAGTTCATATACTTCAATTCCATCAAACAAAATATAATACATTATACATAGGTATACTTTTTGTAAATCTCTTTTTGATGAGCAATAGAAGAGAAGTACGGTCATGCAATATCATACGATGTATATGAGCTGTGCAAGTAGAAAACTATGCACACTTTGCACTGGTGACAAAGAGTAAATGTGACCGTGCATCACAAAACCAATAAAAAGACAAACCCTTCGATTTTACGGGAGGACGGATCAACAAAGGTGAAACGGGTCAACAAAGTCAATCTTGAGTTTTCCATATTTTCTGAAATGACTGTTTGTCTTCTATACACTATGCTCAAGTTCGCGATCATATATGAATAAGAAAATTCGTTTTCAGCATTTTTTTTTCTACAACCCTTGTCTTTTATAGTGTGATCAATAATTTATTTCTTGAAAATCCTTTGCTTACTCTTCACTTTCAACTCTCATAGAGGATAATGCTACTACCTTGAGAGTTGACATTATTCATTGATAAAATGTGTAAACAGAGCATAATCTGATAATCCCTTCATTTTTGTTGCTGTGGTGGTTAGTCCTGGTTTTTTTTTTTTTTTTGTCCCATTCATCGCACAGCAAGCATGTCTCAGTAAAGATTAAGCACTTGAATAGACCCTGCACTTCAGAGGCTCTTTATTCAGTTCACACTTTTTCAGAGTGTGTACATTGTACTTTCTTTCCAGTATTTAGATTAGGGAAGATTAGGGTTAGGGAAGTCCATTGAACTCAGTCATAGATCATTTTAAAGCTTAGAGTCTGCTCTTCCAGAATCATACCCTTAATTAAAAGTCCATATCTGGCGACATTTTGTTGGTTTGTGATACCTTGTTAACTGCATGCACTAAATGTCGTGCATCACAAAACCAACAAAAAGTCGCACACACTGATTTCGTGTCAGGACTCAAAATAACATTTGACGCGAGATATGGGTCAACGTATTTAATCTTGGGGTTTTACATTTTCTGAAAGAGCAGAACTTTTTCTACATTAATGGTAAAGTTTAGGATCACAATGCAAATGGAGAATTGTGCTTCAGCAGTTTTTTTTTCTAGAAAACCTTCTTTTTTGTAGAATATATAGGTATGTCGTAGAGTCCCCTTTTAATTTCTTCTAAACGCTTTATACACTTTTCACTTTCAACTCTACAAACTTTTGAAAGGATAATTCTACTGCTTTGAAAGTTGGAATTATTATGGATAGAATGTGTGAAAAGAGCATTTATCTTATAATTCTTTATTGTTTATGCTGCGGTGTTTCATATCTCGTTTTTTGTCCCATTCATTGCACAGCTAGCACGTCTTACTAAGATAAAGCGTTTGAAAAGACCCTATACTCTAGAGCCTCGAGATCTTTTCTCAGTAAACACTTTTACAGAGTATGTGTTTTCTTTTCAACAGTTAGATAGGTGACTAGAGGAGAGTCAATTACCTTATATTTTTGAGCAGTGGGTTTTTATACTTTAAGCTGTGTATGGATAAAACGCATCTTTGAGGAAGAAGAGTTTGTGGTAAACGCACCTGTATGACTCAGTGACTTGTTTTCGATGTCGAACTCATGGGCTGTATGTAGCTCCCGTTTTCCACGAGCTCACATCCTTTTTTTCAATGTTTCACCCGAAGGGTCTTGTAGTTTTGATAGATGTAATAACTACGTGTAGAGTTAGAAGACAAACAATAATGTAACGATTGAAATAGAATTTCAAGAAGCGGGAGAGAAACACGGATGTTTGCATAGATTTCGGCTAGATAATTATGCATTGGTCAGTCACCCTATAGATAATAAAATTATAAAACTTAACATAAACTCACCTATAGTTGATATCAAAAAGCATGACGACAGAATGGAACGTGCAACCAGTCTTGCCGAGACAATTTTTAAGCAATGAATGCACATGATATATACAGACTGAAGCAGTAACTTATATAGGTGGAAAATAAAGCACGAGGACACTGTTTGAGAAATGCAGGTCAATTTTGATATCGCCTTTCATCCTCCGCTCATATACTCCCCTCGTTATGAATTTTCTAGAGTCATATTCTGTTTGGGCTTATGTCGTCATTCCTTTAAAGGTCCTGTTAACCTTTAGGAGCAGCAATTTTAAAAATTTCAAGATATCACATTAAACTTTGATGCATATTGTGTAGGTCATGTGTATCACAAAATATCCTAACATATAAAATGTTCAAACTAAATCCTTTATTTAAGGAGACATCACTATTTTTCTTAATAAACAATAACTGTATACGGTTTAATCCGGAAACAATTTTATGATGATTATTGCTCACATTTTGTGTATTTAACAATACTTAACATCAATTATATTGGTTCAAATTTTTACATTGGATGTTTCTAGCTCTAACTCACATTTTAAGACTATTTTGAAGCACTAAACCTGGGTTTTTGTTTCATCTGCAAATGGTAAATTATGTCTTTGATATAAAACAAAAAGGAAGGTCCCAAATCGAATGCGTCGGGGAAGAAGGAACTTGAGTGCCAATACGTTGATACGGAATGTCATGTAAATATTAAAGTCTCTTCACTGCACTTTCGAAGAAATTGTATTCAAACTTAGACACCCAAAAGGAAGTGAGCAATGATAAAAAGTGAACTATTGACTTGCTGCTTTATGCAGGTAGCACGACAGTAAACAAAATGGGTTAATTGTGGATAGTTGTTTGAGTATTTTCTTACGATCTTGTTCTAATTTTTAATGTCCATGAATTCCTTTTCTGATAGATAACAATTTTCGTAATAGCAACCAAATAGAACAAAGTCGTAAATACTGGAATACATGTACGTTAAATTTGCGTTTCACAAGGTCCATTATGCTGCATTCCAAAGTATACACGCAGTGTGACAGGCCTATTCTAAAGATTCTACCTCCAGTCATTAAGGAATAGTTTCAGTCTTGATTTCTAAGGATTTTTGTATACATTGTGGACGATATTAAAAAAAAGACTAAGTAAAGAGTTTGTTTAAAGCATTGAGTGGAACACTATTAGAATATACTGCAAACACAGAAATTTATGGTAGCAAAGGGTACAATAGTTTTGAGACGGGTATTCAAATTTTGACTACTTGATTGCGAGATGATTAGGAACCACTGATGTGAAAAAAAAAAACAAAGAGCATAAAATGCAAAGTTTATCTCATGAAAAGTTGTTAGAAATGGCTCAGATATCCAAAAACAAAGAGGTTCTCGTAAAAAGGTGGGACCCAACCTTTATTCAGGATGGCTTTGTTCTACTTTGATTGAGGATATCCCATCTATTTCAAAATCGATTTTCATCAAATCTTTAATTCCTCTATAGAATTGTATGCTCTTCATATTATGAGAGGTTTCTAAGGAAACAGTTGAAACCTGAAGTGCCGTCTTAATCGAAATTCAAAAGTAAAGGGTCCTACCGTCAGTTTAAATTGAACATATTGCATATTGTTGACTACAGTAAGGCCTATATACTCGGTAAATTTTATTCTGACGACTAGAGCGTCTCATACACGTTAGCTTTCCCATCATTTCGTAGGTTTTCCCGCGTTATACTTTCCAAACGTATACTCTTTCTTTTTCAACAAATTTCTATATACATTTCATTTTGAAGTGAGTTTTGAATGGCCAACAATATAAAAAAAAATAGCATCTATAGGCATTCGATTTCAATCAGTCATGCGAATTCGTGATTTTGTTAATCTTGAGTGTAGACAGGAGAATGTAACTTCAAAATAGCTGCAAATGTCATTCAAATTCACCCTAGATTTCCGGAAGAGAGTGTTTCCGCATTCAAAAATGTTTAATAATAAAAGATGAATATAAGCGACATGTATAAATAGGGCCTGTAATAATAGTGGCATGCTAAACCTTCTGTATTTAGGCGAATCTATTGCACTCTCCATTATTTCCTCCAGCCTTCGGTATACGCCTTCTGCAATAAACAGCAGACTACCTTACTAAACATGCTAGAAGCCAGTTATATCTGACATATAATTAAAATGTAATGTATTGAGTTGTACATGTTAAAAAGATAACTGTTAGTAGCCGACAAGAAACAAAGAGCATTATCCACGTCATCACCCACGTTATCATTGATACATCTGATCCAAATTTGATAATCAGAATGTTAGGCAGCGAAAACCATGTATAGAAGAATAAAAGTATAATGATACAATCCAGTACTCGCTATCTATCTGTTTTTCACCTACCTGTTGAGCCGAAGGTTCCTGTATAAGTTGATAGGAGTGCTGGGGATATACATTGAAGAGGCGGATCCAGGAATTTCGTAAAGAGGGGGCGTGTTTACAAAAATAAAGGGGGGCGCACGCACCCCTCCCCCCATTTTTTTTCTTTTTATTTCTTCTGTTTCAACAAAAAAAAAAATAAAGGGGGGGGGGGCGTGCGCCGTTTGTGGTCCTCCCTGGATCCGCCACTGCATTGGGAATGGCTCCCAGTTTGTACATCACCATCCAGTAGCAATATTGCCAATCGACTGCTGATTTCGACAAGTTGTTCAACGGTCTTCAAACGTTTAGTCCATGGACTCGTTGATGTGGAGTTTGTTTTTCTTTCTGTCGTCCTTCGTTTTCTTTTTCCCTGCTATATGAGAGTCTTGAACACATAAATCAACACTTACACTCACGTTATTCCTTTCCACTGTAGGGGCAATTGATGTTTATTGCTCTTCAAGAATTCATGTTCTTTAACGGTCATTGCTATGCCAAGTTTATTAATTGAATCAGGGATTGGTTTACACAACAGAAAAACGGAAATGAGTGTGTTGTAGCATTATAAAGATGGATGATGGTCATATCTACGCATTTCGCTGTTAAAAGCTACAGTCTATAGAGGTGACATCTTATCCTTCAATTCTAATCAGGATGAAGGCTTTTTAATCACGTTCGTTGTTCACAATGGCGACTGAGTGGCGACCATAGGAAGTATCTGTCACGATTCCGTTTGACATATAAGACGGACAGGATATTAAATATGTCACCTGACACAAAAGACACCTGTCATCTATGCGTGCTAGGTTTCGCAAATTATTATTGGGACTTGAGCATAATGCATTTGTAAAAGAAAGAAAACAAGGAAAAGTAGAAATTACGCGGTGCGTAATATATGTCCCCGCCGGAAGTAGCATTTAGTAGCAAAGTGTACAATATAGGTAAAAAGATGAAGGTCAGAGGTCAAAGAAGTCAAAGGTCAAAATTCTATGCGGAAGTTTTGAAGCCCTCACCTAGTGCCATCACATAAAGCAAACGGAATCGAAATCGGGTTAGAAATGGCGAAGGAGTAGCATTTTGTAGCCAATGTACAATATAGGTAAAAAAATCAAGGTCAAAGGTCAAAGAAGTCAAAGGTCAAAATTCTGTATATCATAGAAGTTTTGAAGCCCTCACCTAGTGCCATCACATAAAGCAAACGGAATCGAAATCGGGTTAGAAATGGCGAAGGAGTAGCATTTGGTAGCAAAATGTACAATACAGGTCAAAAATCAAGGTCAAAGGTCAAAGAAGTCAAAGGTCAAAATTCTGTGTAGACGTTTTGAAGCCCTCACCTAGTGCCATCACATAAAGCAAACGGAATCAAAATCGGGTTAGAAATGGCGGAGTAGCATTTTGTAGGCAATGTACAATATAGGTCAAAAATCAAGGTCAAAGGTCAAAGAAGTCAAAGGTCAAAATTCTGTGTACAAGTTTTGAAGCCCTCACGTAGTGCCATCATATAAAGCAAACGGAATCAAAATCGGGTTAGAAATGGCGAAGGAGTAGCATTTTGAAGCAAAATGTACAATATAGGTCAAAGGTCAAGGTCAAAGGTCACAACTGAAATTCTGTATAGAAGTTTCAAAGCTCCCATGTAGTGCTATCATATAAAGCAAACAGAATCAAAATCGGGTCAGAAATGGCGAAGGAGTAGCATTTTGAACATTTTGATCACACACGGACGCACACACGGACGGACGGACGGACACACGGACGGACGGACGGACACACGGACACACACACGTACGGAGCCCGTTTCATAGTCCCCTGCTCGAACTCGTTCGGCGGGGACAAAAAAAAAAAAACCTTGAATATGTCAGAATTTGTGGTACTATCTAGGTACTAACTATTATGACAAGTTGTGAGATGATTACGTCAACTCATTATTTGCTTATTTATATTGCCTGTTCAAGAACTGTTTAACAAATATTAATGAATTTCTAACATTTCATAACTTCCCGACTTTTGATCCGAATTTGATAATGTTTTGACTGTTGTGCTTGGATTTTTTCATTTTTACTTTCTGTAAAGACTATCATTCTAATTTCTCCGGAATTCTACCTAAGTTCAAATGAGGCGCAGTTGTGTCATTGCAACGTAAATTTGATAGTGTTTTCTTGTGAATTTGGAATTTATTCATTTTTACGTATCATCTATATAGCAGCATAGCACAATTATGAGTGAAATAGAACTCTTTATTCACCTGTTCATTTCATTTCATTCATTTATTGTGTATCATGGTATGAATAAAAAAATACCTCCAGAAAACATACACATTGACTAATCAATTATCATGGCTACCTGGCACATGAAAATATAAATGTATTGCATTCTCCATATTCAGGGGCGGATCCAGGGAGGACCGCAACCGGCGCACGCCCCCCCCCCCCCTTTATTTTTTGTTGAAACAAAAGAAATAAAAAGAAAAAAATGGGGGAGGGGTGCGTGCGCCCCCCCCTTTAATTTTGTAAACACGCCCCCTCTTTACGGAATTCCTTGATCCGCCCCTGATATTCATCTATGACTATTTTCCTCGAAAGATGAATAGACAATATCCAAAATCTTAGTATGATATGACATCACAAACGAGATGAGCTTGGAAATAATTTGCACACAGTTATAGAGAAAACAAACAAAACGCGAGACTCTTCAAGAAAAGGATCATGAAGGAGAAAACGCGAGATCCGTTTGCTACGTTTAGGGGGAGAAGTGAAATTCATACGGGAGCATAGGGTAGCACAATGCATCCCCCTTTTTTTAGAATGCACGTCACGAGACCGACACCATTGAATCATACTGCCCATAAGTCATACAGCCCATGAGTCATACAGCCCAGTAGCCACACAGGCCATGACTTCAGCGCTAAGCAAACAAGGCCCACCAGACCGACACATTACAATACCACATGTAGGACCTACATGTACGCCCGTGTTGTGATGCCTAACTCGTCGGTCGTAGTGTCGAGCTCATAATGGGCCTTATTTGCCTAGTGTCGAACTCATGGACCCTTTTTTTTTTCCAATGTCTAACTAGTGGGTTGTATGACTCGTGGATGTCGGCCTCTTGGGATGACCCCTCTTTTTTTTTTTCTTTCTTGCTGTTCCCCTCCACACTCGCCACTCACTTATCCTGAGTCACAAACTTTGATTTTTATGGGCATTATTTTGTTAATTATAGTTTTTTTTTTTCTGTATGTACATGCTGACATTACATGCATGAAATCACATTGATTTTATTTTCTTTCTTTTCTTTTAGATATGGAAAATAAACTTGAAACTTCTTTTTAAGGTTAAGTTTTCGTGGAGCCTCCTGCATAGTTCAGAAGACAGAGCAGCTCCTGGGCCCCGTCTTATCGACAGATAAAATCGATTGTAAATTCCCTTACCACACAGGCTGCCATAAACTTATGATAGAATCAACTACGATGATCAATTATAATTCTTCATAAAACAGGGCCCTGAGCTGAGTTTGATAGTGGCTTTCATTATGGCGCAAAAGTTATCCATGCTAACAAACATTGAGTAAATTAGTTTGTTTGTTTAGTCAATATCAACCCACAAAAACTCTTCGATCCTAAAATTCTGGTCTCTTATGCATTCTACTTTCTAGAAAATCTTGGGGGGGGGGGGGGACGAGCTTTCGTTCAGATAAACCAACATTGAAAGCGCCTTGAGCATTTAATCACAATGAGAAATGGCACTATGAAAATTGTGTATGTTTGCATGTATGTATGCATATTATGTATCATGCACGAATGTATGTACAATATGTATACCAGGTATTATCATTCTTCTTCTTCTTCTTCTTCTTCTTCTTCTTCTTCTTATCATTATTATTATTATTATTATTATTATTATTATTATTATTATTATCATCATCATCATCATCATCATTGTCATTACCATCATCATTCCTAGAGAATCATGACTGCCAAGAAACACAAAACACGTCTTTACTCTTTACAGTGCAGTTTAATACTCATTGTATTTCAGCACAATACAATGTACACGGGAAATATCTCAGATGATTTTCCTGTACATAACAGACAATTTGTGCAAATTATAATCTTGATATAAAAGCAAGCTCTTTAAAACATTGCAATGTGGATATTTCTTCTGAGCTTAAGCTGTGGATATTTCAACATGGAACTATCGGGACTGATATATTTTGGATTTCATTAATTTTTCTTTATTACAGGGTGGTCAAAATAAAAGAGCTAAATATCAAAATGTACACAAGACATAACACGTGGATAATCTACCTACTTTGATCTGGAAAAATAAGTTGACATTGGCAAAAATTAAGATTTCAAGAGGCAGTTTTTAATTCCAGCGAGCAGCAGAAAAAAAAAACATACAATTACAAAAATAATAATAATAATAATAATAATAATAATAATAATAATAATAATAATAATAACAATAATATACACTTCTAAAAACAAACAAAAGAACAGTACAATATATGAAGCAAACAAAATATGGCACAACAGCATTATGCTAAGTATATTGCACTGCAACAATGTACAGGAGAAACTTCATACAGATTTTATGAGGAAATGTAGACGGTTGCAATTCCTATTTCATATAATTCATATGTTTCACATTACTCTTACAACCCCCACAGTGGAGGAAACTCGCAACTTCTAAAAAGAGGGACAAATAATTAACTGAACCTTTTATTTCTATAGTGAGAAAATAATTATCACTGCTTCAATAACCACTGAATTCTTCAAAAGCCCACAGGCCCAGCTAGGACAGTATATGCCCCATCATACATTATACATGTATATGAAGCATATAATCGATGTGCAATGCGTTTTGTGTGTTCTGATAGAATAAGGTATTGGCTTTTCATAATAAAAATTATGGCTGAAATTCAACCCGCATCAAAAGAGTGTGTCTCCCCCTGCATCATCATACTGGTACCCTTTTACTATACCGTGGATTTCTTTGAGGTCAGGTTTATGACAAGCCATACAAAGCCATGCACCGTGCCCTTTGAGCACAAGAACAACTTTGCTTCAGAAATTAAGGTAAGAGTTTCCATGGTCATAAATTAGCCAATCGTGAAATATTCTCAGGAACAGGACAACATAGGGAGCTTTAGATTTGCGACGTGGATGTTAAAGCAAAACAAAACAAAACAAAACCTGTTCTTTGCATGTGCAAAATCGCTTGTCATAATCTATCTTGCGTCGTCTGAGTTTTCATGCTGATTCTGGGCCGTTTTGTCCGCTCAAATTCACAATACAGTAGACCTCGCCTAAGTCGACATCGCATAAGTCGACAACTCGCTTAAGTCGACACAATAAAAAAGTCCCGATTTTTGCCTTTGTTATTCCTTGAAAATTTCCTCGTCTTAGTCGACATTTATAAGTCGACAACTCGCGTAAGTCGACCTGATTTTTCAGTGCCAACTGAGCTGAAATACGTGTTAATTCCCTCGTCTAAGTCGACATAATTTTTCGCTCAAAAATCTTATCGCCATTCTCTGACAAAGAATTGTTTTCCCGCTCCGATTCGCAGCATTTCTACTCGGCAATTCGCTATAGTGTACGGCGCGGTAGCGTTCGCGCCATGCGTCCATTGTCTTGTATGCCAGAATAGAAAGGGCATACACTCATTTACACTGGAGTATTACATGTAGTACCCAAGGCAGTTCACTTTACACCTTTTCTCCCTCTCGTTTTTCTCAAAACGCAAAAATTTTGTACACTTAACTATGTCCCAGTAGGTATTCATTATCCGAACATGAAATGTTTTTGTAAATCCGAATATTCTGACGTTAATTATTCCGAAGCGGTATTAAAACCTAGGCCCTTTCTAGAAAATTTATTACAATGCAACTAATAATGCAACTAAAAAAAAGAAAATATCAAATACAGGTGTATCAAATCACACGCAACTTTTGCATTTAAACGCAAGTGCGTTGCTGAAAAGACTTGCGTCTGATAATCATATGAAACTAGAAAATAATTGTACGAACCTGAAATTCAATTGCGTTTAAACGCAACTCTAAAAATCAAATGCAAGTCCATCAAATCACACGCAACGATGTATTTAAACGCAAGAGCGTTGCAGAGAAGACTTGCGGTTTTGTACGAAACTAGAAACTGCGTTTAAAAACATCTCCATACATCTACGGAAGTGCGTTATTGTTGAAAAGACTTTCATTACTTTTTTTTATTTCGTAAGCAAAATTAGAAATGAAACGCAACTCTGAAAATCCAGTGCAAGTCCATCAAATCACACGGAAAGCTGAAAGACGTGCGTTTGATAATCATACGAAACTACAAAATTGTAGGGAACTTTTTTTTTTTTTAACTCAATTGCGTTTATACGCAACTCTAAAAATCAAATGCAAGTCCATCAAATCACACGAAACGCTGTATTTAAACGCAAGAGCGGTGCAGAGAAGACTTGCGGTTTTTGTACGGAACTATAAGAAACTGCGTTTAAACGCATCTCTAAACATCTGCGGAAGTGTGTTACTGTTTAAAAGACTTGCATTATTTTTCATTTCGTAAGCAAAATTAAAAATTAAACGCAATTCTGAAAATCAAATGAAAGTCCATCAATACACGGAACGCTGAAAAGACTTGCGTTTGATAATCATACGAAACTAGAAATTAATTGTATGAAATTTAAACTCAACTACGTTTAAACGCAACTCTAAAAATCAAATGCAAGTCCGTCAAATCACAAGCAACGCTGTATTTAAAAAGCAAGAGCGTTGCAGAAAAGACTTGCGATTTTTGTCCGAAACTAGAAACTGCGTTTAAACGCATAAAAATTTACGGAAGTGCGTTATGGTTGAAAAGGCTCGCATTATTTTTTTTATTTCGTAACGGAACTTTCGCCGTGACCGAACTTAGTCTGCACTTGCAGGGGAAAGACATCGCAACATTCACACGTTTCAAACTGCCGAAACGCATGCTGCTTCACAAAATGTCAATAAAAAAATGACAACGAATTATTGTTAAAGTTCGCTATGCCGAAGGTTTAAATCTCAGTACAAAGTTAACCTAGTCCGACAATGGAAAGAGGTTTGTTTTTACGAAGGTTATAGTAGTCCGAAAGATGTCGTTTTCAATCAAACTTTTCTTCTTCTTTTTTTATTTCAGACGGGCCCGCGTTGTACAAAGCGGTAATGTTGCGAATCGGAGCGCGAGAACAATTCGTTTTCAGAGTATGGCAATACAAATTCAAACAGAACAAATATGGCGACTTGGGGAAGGAAAATCACACATATTTCAACTCAGTCGGCACTGAAAAATTATCGACAGAATCATGCGAAATCACACGCATATCTTCGCAGCAACGCACTTGAATTTAAATCGCAAAGTTTAATGCAATTTTGGGGAATTTGCGTTTGATATTTCAAATCAAGTTTAAAACGTAAAGTGTCTAGAAACGGGCCTAGGTGTCCGATCCCGCTCTCACAAAATCTCTCTAGAGATTTGGGAATTGTGCGTTGTCGTTACTAACCCGCGCGAGATTTATGCATGAACTAAAATATTATTGTTGCTGACGTCAGTAGGTATGTTTTGGCGGCAAAAGGAGTAAGATTTGGGTAGCGATCCGCATCGTGACCCAATCTTAATATGTACAGGGGAAATTAGTTTTCATTTATAAGTCGACAAAATGTCGACTTACGCGTAAGTCGACATTCGCGTAAGTCGACGTGTTTTGCTCAGTCCCGATTATGTCGACTTACGCGAGGTTGACTGTATCTTGAGAGAGCTACTTGATGCGATCATGAAGACCAACACATGGGGGCGGTATTTCACTTTGTATAGGCTGCGTTTTGTGAAATCTAGAGCTACTTTGCAACACGACGCAGGGAGACAGGCGAACAGTCAACGCAACCGTCATCTTTACGTCTGCATCGCAGATCTAAAGCTCTATAACCGTCTTTAACAACGGTTTGGGATTATACAGGTGACTCCCGTTATAACAAAATCCTACAAGAACCAGCAGTTTTCTCTCCTTGTATCGAAATAAAGTATATAATGATAAAATAAAGATAATTATTTGGGACCTTACCTTTTTCTTTGTAACTAAATTTTGTTATAACCGCCTTATACTGTTATGGGAATGCCCTGTTTCACTTTATCATATCATTCAACACAGCCACAGCTTAAAGTGTGATGGATGAATACAAAATATTATAGACTTTATCAGATCGTGACTAAAAGATGCTTCGCACATTCCCAGTAAAATTATAACTGACACTCTTGTTTTAAAGTATTCATTCAATTGCTGAATCTGATTTCTGCAGTTATCTATGCATGTATAAAAATGTGGCCATAAAGTATTTTCATAATATTCACTTGTGATCTGATCTCCTAATCTGCTCTCTGCACACAGATTCAGGAATTCCGTAAATGGGAGGCGCCTTTACAAAAGTAAAGGGAGGGCATGCTCCCCCCATTTTGTTTCTTTTTATTTCTTTTGTTTTAACAAAAAATAAAGAGGATGTGCACACCAAAACTGGTGTGCCCCCTCTGGACTCATTTATATCATTGATGCATCATAGGGTGTGATACACACAAATCACCTTAGCCGGTGATAGGACATTTACTGTGTCTGCTTCAAAGCACTAGAACAATTTACCACTTACCGTTAGACAGTCTCCATCAGTCAGTGTGTTCCAAAAAGCCTTGAAAACACATCTTTTTAGTAGCAACTAGTTCGTAGCTGTAACATTTATCCATTATTATACATACTGTCGTACATGTTTTGAATTGATAGTAAGCGCTTTGGGCCTTGTGGGAAAAGCGCACTATAAATAATAGTAATAATAATAATAATAATAATAATAATAATAATAATGATGTGCACACTTGGAGATTATTCAATTCAATTCAATTCAATTCAAATTATTATGATCCGTCAAGAGACAAACTGGAAAGTGGTGTAGAGGGTTTTAAGAAGAGCAATTACGTAAGGGTTGAAAAAAAGGGAGCGGGGTAACTAGCAACAACAACCAAAAAAGTCATCTAAGATACCATGCAACACCTTGTAAGCACATAGGCCTAAATGAGGATGAGCAACACTTTTTGAAATATCAGCAGCATTAAATCATAACCAACACCAAGCTGCAAATAAATTCTTAACAGAATACGAGGAAAACTCAAGCAGAGCTGATGAAAAAACACAGCAATCGCTGATATCAGGATGTACATTTGTGCGTAAAAATGTACTTCTTTGATCCATACACATTAAGTTGGAAACACAACTCACAACTGTAAGATTTCCCTGGGAGAACAATATGAAAAGAAATCCTTAGATATGGAAGAAATCATTCACTAAACTTCTGTCTTGTTGGAATGACTAGTATAGCACCTTGCGTAGTTGGCAACTTAGATGTTAGTTGTGCAAGTCTACCTATTTTTTCTCTTAAAAAAACAAAAACAAACAAACATTTGATTTTTCACTACATTGTGTGTACTACACGTAATGTAACCATATAAAGTGACCTGTTGATCTGATCTTAACCCAAAAAATCATACCAATGAACAAACACTTAAACAATACCAAATAATTCATTTAAAAAACAAACAACAAACCAAAATAAAATTGAGAACAATAAGCAACCTCAATGTGCTCAGTGTCCTCAGCTGACGCAAATTTTAACCCTAACTAGGCCGGGCTATTTACACAGTAGGTAGTTGATAGAGCCGGTGGGGGGGGGGGGGGGGGGGCCTCCCAGGCCCCCCCTCCAGATCTCGACCGTTGACTGCGCGATCGCGACGAAAATTGGCACACACATTGCCTATGATGTAATCTAAAATACCATGAAATTAATTTTTCAAAATATCATGTTATGCTAAATTATGCTAATTAATGCATGATGATGCATAAAATCAGACTATTTGGTATAAATCACACACAAAAAAAGCTCAAAACAGGCACATTTTTTATGTAAATATTCTTTTTAGTGTCCTTAGCAAATGTAATAAAAAAAAATTGTGATATCAGAAAAAATTCTTAAGTATTTTATTGTTTTTTTAATTTCTTATGTATTTCTTTGTTTTTTCGACTTCATGTTTTTCATTGTTTTTTCAATGAAATTTGTCCGCGACATCGCTCCGAACAAGAAAATATGTTATTCATTGATTTTAATCAATAAAACACCAAAATAATCATGCTTTTATGAAATTTGCCAGTAAACACAGTTTGCATTGAAATTGTACACGAATTAATGTCTTTGAGCAATTTTTGGTCTGACATGAATGTACATATTTATGCATAACTTCGGAACCGCGCGCCCGGGCGTCGCAAATTTGGTGTCAAAAGATGCGGGAGACTCGAAAGAAAAAAGTCATGAAACATCGTGGCGATAGCTTTTTGCGATTGCCATACATCGCGCGGAACGTCGAGGGGGGGCCTCGGAGGCCCCCCCGGCCTAGTTAGGGTTAAGAGAATAAAGGTTACGTACTGAAGTCAAATGATCACATATCATGTGATCTTGCATCACAAAACCAACCAAAAGTCGCCAGAAATGGATTTTTAGTTAAGGGCAGACTCTGAAAGAGGAGACTTTAAGCTTCGAAATGACATATAATGCAATGTAGAAGTATAAGGACTTTCCTGACCCATCTAAATAATGAAAACTTGTACACTCCAAGAAAAAGTGTGTACTGAGAAAAGAGGCCTTCAAGTTTAGGGTCTATTATAAGCACTGTATTATCATTATTATTATTCAAGTGCTTAATCTCACCCAGTCGTGCTGTCTGCAATGCACTGAACTAAGAACAGGACATAAAACTCCATAGCAACCACTATGAACAAATAATCAGACTATGCTGCAAATTTTCATACTCATTAAATATATTCTATCCATGATTCATACCAGCCTTTCATGCACCAGCATGATCCTTTCAAAGTAGTTAGAACTGAATAAAGAAAAGAAGGTAAAGGCTTTCTTGTACTCAGAATCCATGAAACTGAGATAGCCTATGTCAGATGAAAAAGTGTTCAAGAGAAACGGGATAAAAAGACTATGTCACATTCACTTTATGATTCCAAACTTCAGAATTAGAAACAAGAATCACTTTTTCTAAAATATAAAAAAAAAAAAAAATCAAAATTCACAAGATTGACCCATTTCAAGTGTTATAACTCTTCACATAAAATTAAGTTGTGCAACTTTTTGTTGGTTTTGTGATGCATGGTCACAAAAGATGATTGATAAAAAAATTCAGAGATGTCGACATTCTTTCAAATATCTTGCCGTGGACCAATGACCAGTCCTAATTTTGAGCTGGCACGGGGCACATTCTAGTCAAGCCATAGATTAGCATAATGATATCTAGAACGATATCCAGTTCCCGTGGCAAAGTATGACAACAAATTGACAATAAAATTCATTCTTCCTCATGTCTTGAGTGGTTACTGCAGCAAATTGATATAACATAATAATGGTCCTTCACTGTTTCATCGCAAAAATAGAATTTATAAAGAACCTCTTAAGTACAATTACAAGATGCATAAAACATTCAAAAAGGCATGATAATAATGATGGAAGCAGTAATTGTGTACAGCTGTAGTTGATGACATTCTGATGACAATACTGATGACTAGAATGATGATACTGGAGGCAATAATGACAAAAATAATGATATCAAGTGATGTGATCTGTTCTCCCACCTCATCATCTTCAACATTATTACTTGTACCAGTACTACTACTACTACTACTACTACTACTACTACTACTACTACTACTACTAATAATAATAATAATGATAATAATAATAATACAGTACTATTTGTTTTATGATAATTGTCATCACCATCATAATAACTATCATTAATACCATATTATGAAGAGACAGTACCATACTACTACTACTACTACTACTTCTACTACTACTACTACTACTACTACTACTAATAATAATAATAATAATAATACAGTACTATTTGTTTTATGATAATTGTCATCACAATTATCATAATTATCATTAATACAATATCATGACGAGACAGTACCATCTGTCCATATGCTATCTATGGCTTCGTTGAATGCCAACAGTATCTATTGTGTCTGTTGAGCATTATCATGTGCAGCATTTTCCACTTTTCAACTGGTAAGATAGATGCTTGAAGCTATGTACAAAAGAAGAGTGCTATCCAATCATACATCCACTCCTTGCTGTGTAAAGATATTTAAAAGTCAGCTGTCTTGGACAGGCTGCATGGAGCAAATCAATACACTTCCAATGACAGGCACAAGAGAAGAAAAACAACCACAATGACAACAACAAACAAAAAACAACTCTGACAAGTTAAAACAACTCAAAAAGCAATGAATGAACATCTGGGTCACTGTCAATCCATTGCTGACAGGAAGTGGGTGTTTCAGAGTTTAACTCTATGAACCCTGATCAAATCACAGCAGGAAAGGGGTGAAGAAATTGATATTTTTAAAGGAGGCTCTGATCTCCAATTTCTAGCTTTTATCACCCCCCCCCCCAAAAAAAAAAAAAAAACCCACCCCAAAACAAACAAACAAAATCATTCGGACACACTTAAAGACCTCCTGAAGGTACCTTGCTCCAAAGTCTTGAATGGTGTATATGAGAGTAGACTCTCTGCAAGGCTGATGACTTAAACTTGTTGTTCCTCTTCCAGACTGTGGCAAGTAGAGGCTGGAATGCTGTTGGTGAGTTCCTCGTATACAATGGATTGAAGAAACATCCCAGTGGAGGGGGGCAACTCATCTGTAATGTAGAGTGGCAACGGTCCGCGTAGTAGCTCCTGTATTACAACAAATACAGTGTAGGCACAAACAGGATAGAGGGGTACCAAGAGATAAAGCATGTGAGAGGAAACCTAGCCTTTTGTCAAGGCCCTCTCGCCGTAATGCGTGAATGAAGTGAGCCTTGCTGAGCGCATCAGCACAAGGGCCTTTTGAGATCTGCTTCACACATTATTATCAATGACACATGAACCCTACTGAATAGTCATATTAACAGATTCTGCTCGACCAATGGAATGGCGCGCTCCACACATCCTCCATCTTGGCATTGCTCGGCCTGTTCTCATGCATCACTGACCACGAGTAGTCTAAGAGGTCTGCGGCATGCATTCGCTATATGCAAGTCGGGCTTGGGCAGACAGACATTCAGATCGGTCGACCTTTGCTCCTGAAATCAGGGAGCAAAAGTCGGTAATTCAAAGGGCTAACAAAAGGATGCGAAGCAGATCTTAACAGGCCCTTGTGCATCCCCACTCGGTTGGGCTCTATTCATCAAGCAGCGAGAGAGCCTTGACAAAAGACTAGAGGAAACCATAATATTGGCAGAAAGAGAATATTGATGCAGATGGGGAAAGATGTGCTGTAAGAAATTGGTATCATTTGTCACCCTCTGCATTTTTCAAGATCACAACGGCTGATATACAATGAATCTGCAGTGGACTCCCATTATAATGAACACAGTTATAACAAAATTCTGGTCACAGCAAAGTAACTAGAAATGTCGCTTTGGCGACTGGTATGCCTCCGCCATAATACATGATTTTCCCAATAGGTCTAGATAGTACATGTGGACAATGTGTGACTACATTTTCACAAAATTGGCAAAATATTGAAATAACAAATTTCTCACAAATGTGTTGAATGTTCACCTTCCTTGACCTAGGTTTAATTGGATGAATAGGAGAGCATGTATCTAGGGATTTAAGGACTTTAACTTGACTTTGACCCATTCATACATTTAGGCATTGAGTAATTTTCAAGGTACAGGTGTGGAGAATTGGTGTGAATTTCTGAATTGAATACACTGTAGTAAATTGTTACCATTTTCATCTGGCCCTTGACCCTAAAATTCATAAGATAATCACTTTCAGGTAGAACATGCATAATATGTACTAAGTTTCAAGATAACTTGAGCCACTTCCGAGATATGGAGGAAAAAGTTAGTTCAGCACTTTCACTTGATCTTTGACCTTTTGACCTTTGAGGCAAAAAAAAAAGAAGAAAAAAAAACTTTCCAGAGAATTTCTATTAGGTTACACATGCATACACCAAGTGCAAAAAAAAAAAAAAATATAACCCTGCTGGCATTGCATAAATATGAGGGAAATAGTAAAATTTTGAAGTGTTGCACTTGACCTTTGACCCCTGACCTTTGACCCCATGAACCCTACATTCTCTAGATACAATCAATTCCAGTCAGTACATGTATATACTATGTTTCATGAAGATACCTTGAACAATTTTCCAAGGTATGGAGAAAAAAAAGAAGTTTTAATATTTTTACTTGACCTTTTGACCTTTGACCTTTGACCTCATGACCTAAACTTTCACCAGAGAATCTTCATTGGGTAATACATGTATACACTAAGTTTCAAGAAAATATCTTCAGGCATTCAATAGATATGGTGGAAATAGTGATATTTTATGTATTTGACCCTGACCTTTTGACCTTTGACCTTGAGCATGTGCACCCAAAAGTTGATAGGCACAACTTCACCCCCTAATACACATACATGCCAAGTTTCATTAGAATACCTCAACAGGTTTTGATAGTTACCTTGTCCACAAAATTCATTACGGACGGACGGAAGGAAATAAGGCACGCTTTATTAACACATTTTGTCCATGATTGATGCCAACTTTCAAAGCAGTAGCATTCTCCTTTCAAAAGTTATTAGAGTTGAAAGTGAAGAGTGTCTGCAGGCTTTTTTAATAATAAATGAAAAGGGGACTCTATTAGAACTGACATCTAATCACAGTGTTCTCTAATGAAGTGTTTGAGAAAAATTGCCAAAAACATAGTTTCTATTTGTTTTATGATCCCAAACTTTAACATAATGTAGAAGAAGACTTGATCTTTCAGAAGATATGAAAAACTCAAGGTTGGCAAGGTTGACCCATTTCACCTATTTTCAGTCCTCACACATAATCACTATGTGCAACTTTTTGTTCGTTTTGTGAAGCACGGTCACATATTCTTTTTCTATCACTGACTAAGTCTTGTCCACCTTGGACTATTTAACGTACTGCTGGAATTTCAACGCCTGGATATTCGTTCCAAGTTCACTGTGTCACTGCCAGAAACCAGGAACAGCCTGGTTGTATTGTTGCTGCCTGGAATGCACTAGAGGACATGTTCGATTCCCATTGGTTATGTTTTTGCGACATGCTTGCTATAAATTGTAGATCAGCAGTTGCGATCTTGAAAAAATACAGAATGTGAGAAATGATAATAATTTCTAGCACAATGATTATGACCTTCAGTACTCAAGAGAAAGAGATAAGAGAGGAAGAGACACAAAGTAGGGAAGGGGGAGCTCAGTGCAGATACGTATGTATTATCCTTGAACACAGAAGTTCTTGTACCACTTGTGATGTTTCTTTGGCATGCACAGCACTACATTTTATATTGCCTCAAACACGACCGGAAAAATTTGCTCTCTTTATCACCCTACTATAGCAGCCTAGCTCCGGAATGGAATGTGAACGGACCTTTGTAAGCTAGTGCCCTATGCCAATATTACACTGTGGACAGGAGATGTCAAGCTAGTGGATTCCACCAGCCTCATGACAGCTTCCTCAATTTTGTTTTTTAGGATTGAAAAGAAAGAACAAAGGCCAAGGCTTGGGGGTGCTGAACCTAAAACTGATCATATGTTCGCGACTTCAACACCGGCTCTTTCCTGATGGATTTGAAAAGCTATATTTTTACAACATGAACTCCTTTCCTAGCATTTCAAACCAATAGAAATCTTATTCAAGTGCTCCATATTGCTCATTACGCAAAAATACATATCAACCTTGTCATCAAGCTTCTAATTCTTGTCATGATACGTGCCAACTGTTTGTATTTAACAGGTTTAGGACGAGTCTCGAGTATACTCGGGCAGGGGTCTGCGGGAAATGCATGTTGTAGCAAAATCAGTCCGTCCTCAACGGGCTAATCACATTTATAGCTTTGGAGGAGTATTTCTCATTCATTTTACTTCTTCCTGTACATGAGTTGGAATGGCATACCTGACACTGCATCTTGCCCAGCACAGAACTAATTCTTCTTCTGAAACTGCAGCAAGGCATTCAGCTTTCTGGCTTTCAGGCAAGCCGCCTCGACAGCCTCGATCAGGCAGTGTCGGAAGCCACCCTTCTCCAGTTCGTGGATGGCATCGATCGCTGTCCCGCCCGGTGAACAGACCTCATCCTTCAGTTGCGATGGGTGCTTGTTGCCCCCCAGTACCATTGTGGCTGATCCCTGCATTTCCATTGGAGAAAATCATCAACCATTTCTTTATCATAACTCATTCAGCTCCTTTAGAAGTGGATTGCAGCCCACAGCATATACTGTAAAACACAAAATATTCGCGGTATGAAAATTTCGCAAATCGGAGCAAATGGCCTTCATTGCGGTATGAAACTTTCACGAATTGCCACTAGCATTCAATGCATATAGTGTAGACAAGAACTTTTGTGTGCATTTTAATTTCATGAATCTTGGCTCTCACAAAATTCACAAAAAGAAAATGCACGCAAACAGTTTTAGAGTAGGTGAATACTGTTATAACAAATTCTTCAGGACCAACAGTTTTCTTTCGTTATATCAACATTTTGATAGCCAAACAGTACCATACATGAAGATATACAGTAAGATAATTTTGGGAACTGAGGTTTTACTTCAGTTTACTTAAGCTTAAAAAACTAAATTTCCCTTTAACTGTGTTCATTATGGGAGTAAACTGTATTTAACTCACCACATGGGGAATAAATAATTTCAGAGATTTACACATTCAGACACACTTAAATTATTAGGGAACATTTTAATCCGTAAACATGGCATACAAACATACACACTCACATACACTCCTTCAGCTTACAAGCAAAACTGAATGGTCAATTGGGTCAAACAAGGAGACCATAATGGAGTTTGTATGTGGCACTCAATGTAGTGTGACAAAAGGATGCTTAGTGAAACATACTAGTACAATAAAAGTGGAAATTTTCGCGGTGTGGACATTTCGCACAACCAGACACTAGCGCGAAAGTAAAACCATGTGAATATTTTTGCATGCCATATATTCCAGTAGTTAATGTCCTTATTTAAAGGAATTAAAAGCACATGAAATCCAATTTACAGATGAGCGCGAAAAAATTACTTGCACGAAAATATCCACTTTTACAGTAATGGAAAACCTGGCCATTTCACTTTGTGCAACAACTTGTGTATTTTAAAGGTCCAGTTTACCTTTGGGAGCAGTGATTTCAAAAATTTTCAAGATATCATATTTGATGCATATGTGTAGGTCTGTTGTATCATAAAACATCCTACCATATGAAATATTTGCAATACAACCTAAAATATAAGGAGATATCAAGGTTTTTCTCAATAAACCGTAACTGTATACGGTTTAGTCTGGAAAATTTTTTATTATAACTATTGTTCACATTTTGTGTATTTAACAACACTTAACATCGATTATACGGATTCAAATTTTGACAGTGGTTGTTTCTATCCCTAACTCACATTTTAGAACTATTTTATAGCACTAATGCTTTCATCTGCAAATGGTAAATTATGCCTTTAAGTGAAAGAGACTTTGATTATCCTTTAAAGGTATTATTTACCACTTGCAGATGAAACCAAAACCCAGCTTTAGTACGTCAAAATAGTTTTAAAAATGTGAGTTAGGGGCAAAAACAACTAATATAAAGATTTGAATCAGTATAATCAATGTCAGGTGTTTACTCAATGTTAGGTGTTTGTGTTACAAAATGTGAACAATAGTTAAAATAAAAATGCTTCTAGACTAAGTACAGTTAATAGAGTTATGGTTTAGTCGGAAAATAGTGATATCTCCTTATATTTTAGGCTTTATTGAAAAAAAATATATATGTGGTAGGATGTTTTGTGATACAACTGACCTACAACACATCAAATGTGATATCTCAAACATTTTTTTTAATCACTGCTCCCAATTGTAAACAGTACCTTTAACTTCTCAAATATTTGACATGAAACATCAACTCAACCAAGCTCTTCTTTTTTTTATACATGATTACATGGTGAAACTTTTTTATTGGTATGGAGGCAACAATTGACTCACGCAGAGATTACTTCGTTTGCAGTGATCACCAAACGGAGCATGTGAAGGAATGAACAGTTCAGCCAACAGGCTAAAAATACTAGGGTTATAGACTCACCAGTAATGCTTGTGCACTCAGCTTAATTGCCACATCGCGTGGGAGACCCATCTTAACTCCTCCATCAGCAAGAGCATCAATCGCCACGTAAGCCTGTGAGAAAACACACGGAGGAGAGTGCAACTGTAATACCACCACTGCCCCGTCTTCACCTCTATGCCTACACTGCTTGCCTGGTGCCCTTACAATGTACTTCAATCACAAGTGTACCTAACACAAAATACTGACATTACTAGCTTAACTCTTTATGTGCCAAGTTCGCACACCCGACTCAGACGACGGCGTGCCAACTTTGCATATTTTATTCAAATGCACAAACCCGCCTGAACCGATTCATAAACCGCCATATGCCACAGTATAATGAAAACGTTTCACGCGATTTCGTTCCTTTCACACACAGCTTGCATTTTATGTGGTGATTGACTAGCAAGCAGTGTTACCGACTGGATTTGCATGTACAAATGTAAATTCTAAGTTTCTGTCACTGTTTTGTGTGCAAAAGTCATGCTTTTCAATAATGCAGAGCTACTGGTCAGTTGAAAGGAAAACAATCCGAGAATAATTGTCTTTAACAATTTACATCATTTGAAGCAAAGCTTGGCATTTTCTTGACAACTTTGCTCACTACACGTCCAGCATAACAGAAATCTATAAAACTTAAATATTTTGTAAAGCAAAATGTTTTACAAAAGCATGACTATGTTGGTGTTGTCTCAGAATAATGTGGCACACAGGGGCTTTAAAGGCATAATTCACCATTTGCAGATGAAACAAAAACCCAGCATTAGTGCTTTAAAATAGTTCTAAAATGTGAGTTAGGGATAGAAACGACCACTGTCAAAATTTGAATGCGTATAATCGATGTTAAGTGTTGTTAAATACACAAAATGTGAACAATAGTTATAATAAAGATGTTTCCAGACTAAACCGTATACAGTTACGGTTTATGAAGAAAAACCCTGATATCTCCTTATATTTTAGGTTTTATTGCAAATATTTCATATGGTAGGATGTTTTATGATACAGCAGACCTACACATATGCATCAAATATGATATCTTGAACATTTTTGAAATCACTGCTCCCAAAGGCAAACTGGACCTTTAATACACAATGGCACCAAGAGTTATGGGGGATCACATAACCAGAACTGGAACAAAGTTTTAAAAAGTCAAATTCACATAAATAAATGCAATAAATATTACTGTTCTCCGAAACCATACGGAACTTCAAACTCACATGCCAAGAAAAACAAGGAAAAGTAGAAATTACGCGGTGCGTAATATATGTCCCCGCCGGAAGTAGCATTTTGTAGCAAAATGTACGATACAGGTCACGAATCAAGGTCCAAGGTCAAAGAAGTCAAAGGTCAAAATTCTGTGTAGAACTTTTGAAGCCCTTACCTAGTGCCATCACATAAAGCAAACAGAATCGAAATCGGGTTAGAAATGGTGAAGGAGTAGCATTTTGTAGCCAATGTACAATGTAGGTCAAAAATCAAGGTCAAAGGTCAAAGAAGTCAAGGGTCAAAATTCTGTGTACAACTTTTGAAGCCCTCACCTACTGCCATCACTTAAAGCAAACGGAATCGAAATCGGGTTAGAAATGGCGAAGGAGTAGCATTTTGTAGCAAAATGTACAATAAAGGTAAAAAAATCAAGGTCAAAGGTCAAAGAAGTCAAAGGTCAAAATTTTGTGTAGAAATTTTGAAGCCCTTAACTAGTGCCATCACATAAAGCAAACGGAATCGAAATCGGGTTAGAAATGGCGAAGGAGTAGCATTTTGTAGCAAAATATACAATATAGGTCAAAGGTCAAGGTCAAAGGTCACAACTGAAATTCTGTGTACAAGTTTCAAAGCTCCCACATAGTGCTATCATATAAAGCAAACAGAATCAAAATTGGCTCATAAATGACAGAGAAGTAGCAAATTGAAGATTTTGATCACACACGGACGCACGGACACACGGACACACGGACACACGGACGGACACACACACGGACACACACACGTACGGAGCCCGTTTCATAGTCCCCTGCTCGAACTCGTTCGGCGGGGACAACAAATAGAGGCTCAGGGTAAAAGGGAAGGGGACCGTAATGCTGAGTTCAACCTTTTATCAGTGTAAAACTTCAGACTTGTCTTCCTGGGGGTGAAAGGTGAAAGGTGAAAAGGTGATGTCTCATTATTCTTCCCTATAGAGTACTGGAGTGATGATGTCCCAATCTCATGTTAGAGCATGGCAATCAATTAAAGGACAAGTCCACCATCATATACATGTGGATTGAATGAATGCAACAATATTAGTAGAACACATCAGTGAAAGTTTGAGGAAAATCCGACAATCCGTTCAAAAGTTATTTTTTTAAGTATCTGCGCAATTACTGCGGGATGAGAAGACTACTACAGTGTGTGATGTCACATGCGTACAACGATATAATGAAAATAAAAAGAGAATTTCACAAAATTTTACTTTTTAAATAAAGTGCACATTTCTTGGACTTGTTACTAATGTATGTTAAGGATAATATTATTCCCCTTGCCTTCTGAAAGAGAGAAGTCAAGTGTTCTTTTGTTATGCGAGAAAAGTGATAATAAGGTGAATTTTCTTTATACTTTCTTTATACCGTTGTACTCATGTGACATCACAAGCTATAGTAGTCTTCTCATCCAGCCATGACTGAGCAGAAACTTTAAAAATTCATAACTTTTGAACGGATTGTTGGATTTTCCTCAAACTCTCACTGATGTGTTCTATTAATATTGTTGCACTCCTGCATTCACTCAATCCACATGTCTATGAAGGTGAACTTGTCCTTTAATATGGCAATGGCAATTAATAGCAATCATTCTGTTCACAATTATCCCGCCTACATTGTGCGTGAGGCATCCATCCATGGCAATGAATGGCTAAGTATGATGTCACACTTACGTAGGCTGTCTATTGGGTTTGCATTCTTTGGCTCTGCCTCTTTTGTTATATTTTCTTGGCTGTCAGCTTCCCTATGATTTAAAACACTGTTAGTCCTAGTTTATTTCTAAGAATTACCACTGAAACATGAAGAAAGGATACCACCAATTGTTATCATGATCTCTTTTTTTTAGCTTTCAAGTCTAAAGGCATTGATGCATGCAGTTGAATAGGGCTTAAATGCTGTGGATTGATTCACATTGCTACATGTAATTGAACCAGCCTCATACAGACAGCATTACAAAACAACCTTAAACATGGAAATTTCAACATGAAGTAAGAAAGATATCAAACTTTTGACTTTGACACAAAAATATTAGAAGTCATTACTCATCATGGGCTCATCACATTTGATTGTTTGTTTGCAGGTTTCATGTCTTTGACTTTGTCAAGGTACTATATTGATGGAACAAAAATGTAAGATTTCATACATACACAACGACCTCTGTTTAATATCCAGCCATGTTAGGACCGGTGCCCATCCCGATAAGCTACATGTACATCGTATTTGGCCAGATATACGGGAGAATCAATGCTTATGTACGTACATGATAGCGTATAGACCCACTGGTAGCTATGTAGGTAGCGTAGGATAAGAGAGGTTGGACTGCGATGTCGTATCTTCCTTGAGGCGGTACTAATGTATGCTTCAATTATGCAGTATGATCTACAGTATGAACAATTATTCCTGTCCTTCCAGGAATGCCCGCCTTATTTTGTTATTCCATGCCAGTTACAGTCGCATCGGTGAGCTACGATTCTACGTTCCACGTAGTACTCACATAGGCTGGACCGCACCCACTGAGTGCCATGGCAGCGTCAATCACCGTTTCGTCCCCCTCGATGCACAGGCCCAGCTGTGAGAGGAGAGATTGAAGTATCTTGCCGTCGCCCTCCTTGGTGTTCTTCCCGCAGGCAAAGATGGTGGCGCCCTGCTGGATAATAAGCGGAGTGTTCGGCATGGCCCGGATGACCCTACTTTTAGAGGGGAGACTCTGCGAATAGAAATAACAACACATCGATGGTCATTAAAGCTTATTGGGAGATTAACCACTTTTACAAACATACTCAGCACTATGATAGTTATCATGTTTTAAGGAAACACTAGCAAATCACATTCATGAGCAGACCAGACTTTGCATGTATTCAATTTTGACCCGTTGAGGACGAGTCCCGAAGATACTCAGGCAGGTGTCTATGGGAAACGCATGTTGTAGCAAAATTAGTCTGTCCTCAATGGGTTAAACTCCATGGTTCTTCAATTAATGTAGCGTGCTCAAATAATCACATACGCCCCTTAAGGAAGGCAGCCCAGATCTGTGAAATAAAATGTCATTTTCTTGGTATATTGTTTATAGCTTTCATGGGTGACCTTAACCCTAAAAGGGCCGGGGGGGCAGAATCCGCCCCCCCCCCCCTCGACGTTTCGCGCTATAATTCTGTAACGCGAGAAGGCCTCGTCGCGAGGCTTCTTGACTTTCTTCGTTCAAGTCTCGCGCAACTTTTGAGACCAAATTTGCAACGTCCGCGCATACTTTTGCGAAGCCACGCCCATTTTTGTAATGGAATGTCGCCCCAAACGGGCACAATTTTGTGATTTTGTGTACATTTCCTATGGAAAACAGTGCTCTGTCATGAAAGTCATAAAAACCTGATTATTTTTACAATTAATCACTTTCATTGCTTAATTTTGTGCTAATTATGGTAGAAAAGTGGTCAGTGACAATTTCCAATGAAAAAACAAAGAAAAAACACAAGTTGAAAAACAAGGAAATACATAAGAAATTCTGAAAACAATAAAATACATACGAATTGAAATGAGTTTTAGAAGTCTTTGTGATGTACAATTGTTGAATATGCTAAAACAGATTTACAGATCAAAAATGAGACTCTCAATGCTTTTAATTAGGCTAAAATATCATCTTGAGCTTAATTTGCATAATCAATTAATGAAAATTAGAAATTTATTGTTTCAAAAAATCTTATGACACAATCTTGTAGATTATGACGCGGGTCTCACGCATGCAAAATTTCATCGGGATCGCACCACCGATGGCTGAATCCCCCCCCCCCCCCCCCCCCCCCCGGTCTGTGCATAGCCAAAAAAGCCCGGCCCCTTTAGGGTTAATATGTTCCTTTCAATTTCAATGAAAAAAGAGACACACAAATTATTTTCCTTTTCCTGTACATTTGTAAGCAACCTTGCCCTTCTGAACTATGGCAGTTAGCACAGAGATGCCAGCTTACAGGTTCATCTAAATTTATATCCATGAGTGCGGATTGAATTACACACCATCCAAACAATGTATATGTACTACTGCCGAAAACAAAACATTACAACATTGATAACTGCCTCTCTCAATTCTCCCCACTGATCAATCTTCAGTCTTCAGCAGTGTTTTCATGGGTACTAACTTGACCTTTGACAGAGTAAATTCCTGTATACCCTGATTTCCTTGCCCTGTTTATTTTTTAAAGGTCACCCAAAATTTACTTAAATGACTGATTATTGTCATAACTATTGTCAATAATAATTCTGATATACAAAGAATTTTATACTATACTGGGGGCATTCAAGAGCATTATCGTGTATCATAGTTCTGTAAAGCGTGAATTAGAGTGTAACATACATGAAATACACAAGTACAAGAAACGTGTCAACAATAGCAGTTTTGATTCAGGTCCTAGTTCAGCTAATGCTATTTTCACACAACTGTGATATATGATTTTTCTCTTAATTCTTGTCTTATGTTCATTAAGATATACCAATAATGCAATTTAGCAAGTGATACGAAATGGTACACTGTACTTAACACATTTAATAGGAAGATACGATATTCCCAAATATTTGCACTATGAACCTGGCTTTGAAAAAATAAATAATATACATTCAATCCCAATCAATATGATCAGTGATAAAATAACAATAAAATCATACCAATTAAAACGGGATGGAAAAGTTCTGGAAAGTGTCTCTGATAATCATGATATTTCATACAATCTTTTGCACAGGTGTACATGACTCCTTCCCCCCCCCTTTTTTTTTTGATAAAGAAAAGGAACAAACAGGAAAAAAACAAGCACCACCACATGAACAAAATTACAATCACAATGAAATATTCAAACCAAAAACAGGTGCACACACATACATCTTCAAGAATATCGATGGTGATACCGGCAGCCAGGGAGACGACTAGGTGATCCCTAGTGATGTGAGGGGCAACCTCCTCCAAAACCCTGCCAGCAACGGTCGGCTTGACCGCCAGAAAGATTGTGTCTGCATTTTTCACCAGTTCTGTGTTACCATCTGCTGCTTTCACACCCAAGTCCTGGTTTAGTTGGTAAACATGAAAGAAAGGAGAGCAATTTGTTATACAAAGAGAAAGTGGTATGAAATATGGGTTCAGCAAAAAAGAGCCAGTACCCCTAATTTGTAAAACAAATAATAATAATAATAATAATAATAATAATAATTATAATAATAATAATAATAATAATGATGATGATAATAGCAATAATAATTATCAATATTTTCATATCATTATCATCATCATCACAACGGCAATAATAATATATTTTAATAATAATAATAATAATAATAATAAAATAATGTCTCGTTCATCCAGGCTAGCTTCGTATTCCTGCTCTACCAGAGGGCCCTGCCATTACTATTACCTTGCACATAGCATTGCCAGGTGCCCATAAATACACAAATGGGTCAGAAGGGACATAGAAGGTAAAAACATCTTGTCCAAGGACATAAGAACTGGGCGGGATTTGAACTCGGGTCCTTCAATTGAAAGTCTAGTGTCTTATCCTCTAGACCACAGTGCCCTCATTTAAAGGGAAGGTAAACCCAAAGAGCAATGTGGATTGAGTGAAAGCAGCAACATTAGTAGAACACATCAGTGAAAGTTTGAGGAAAATCAGACAATCGATGCAAAAGTTATGAATTTTTTAAGTTTTGGTGTTGGAACCGCTGGATGAGGAGACTACTAGAGGATATGACGTATGAGTAGACAACAATACAAAGAAAATATAATGGAAATTCAACAAAAATTCACTTTTCTAGAATTACATGAAAGAGCAATGGACCAACCGCTTTCAGAAAGCAGGGGGAGTAATTGCTACCCTTAACATATGTCAATATCAAGTTGATGGAATTTGTAATTTTCATGAAAAATGGATTTTTGTAGCATTTTCTTTATATTTTATTGGTATTAAGTGTCCACTCATACGTCATAACCTCTAGTAGTCTCCTCATCCAGCGGTTCCAACACCAAAACTTCAAAAATTCATAACTTTTGCATCGATTGTCCGATTTTCTTCAAACTTTCACTGATGTGTTCTACTAATGTTGCTGCTTTCACTCAATCCACATTGCTCTTGGGGTTTATCTTCCCTTTAAATAATAAAAAGGAGTAGGAATCATGCTTAAGTGCTCATAGGAATCAAAATTCCTGAGTTACGTGTGTACATATTGGCCACTGCATTCTGCAGATAGACAAGTTCACAGAAAGGTCACAGATGCTGATGGTTCCTGAATTTCCATTTCCATATATTCTTAACCCTACACTTTGTAATCAGCCCAGGCTTTTTTGGCTATTTGATGCTAAATAAGGAGGGGGTGGGGTGGATCCCCCCCCCCACCCCCCGATCTCGGCTGCCAGAGGGGCAATCACAAGGAAAATGTTATACACACGACACCCATCTGTAATCTACAAGACTATGCCATAAGATTTTTTTATGACCACTATTTCAAGCCCATTAAGATCTTATTTCAGCCTGTTATACAGTAGAAAGGCAATGGAAGTCTACTTTTTGGTTTTCTGTTTTAACATATTCAATAACTGTACTTTACAAAAACTTCCTAAAGCCATTGCAATTCTTATTATCTTATAGTGTTTGGAATCTTTTTGAATGTATTAGTGTTTTGTTTTGTTTTTTACTATTTTGGGGTTTTTTTTCATTGCAAATAGCGACCGACCACTTTTTAAAGATAGTTAACACGAAATTAATATTTAGCAATTGATAGTTAACAATAGTCAGGTTTTTATGAGTTTCATGACAGAGCAATGGTTTCCATAGAAAACATAAACAAAATTACAAATAATTGCACTGACTCCTTTTGGGGTGACATGCAATTTAATACAAAAGAGTGTGGCTTCATAATGGTGTGCACAGACGTTGCAAATTTGGTTTACTTCAAAAGTTAAGCAAGAATTGAACCCTAAAAAGTCAGGAAGCCTTGTGATGAGGCATTCTCTTGCTGCAGACTTATTGCACAAAATGTCAAGACGGCCGAGCTACCTGATTCCACCCCCCCCCCCCCCCCTAGAATAGGGTTGAAGTGGCTAGTGGTCTGATATCTGCAGCAAGCATGTATGGTTGACTGCCTTAAATAGGGGCTATATAAGTAAAGGGGAAACATCCCGCTGCCCAATCATCCAACCCCCTCCCTTCCCCCCCCCCCCATTCGCTGCACCCCCTGTGACACCGACAGTATTTTCATACTCCAAGATATAACTTCAAGTTGGCAGCCCTAGCTGTGACAAGATGAAGTTTGCCTTACTTACCTGCAAAACTTGAAGATTTTTTCTCGCTGGATCACTAGCAGCTATCCTGTCTGGTGCAACAGCATCTGTTGAGGATGAACATATTTAGTACAGACAATCAACAAAAATGTTGCATCACCACCAGTATTCCTATTCAGAAGATAAATAATAAATTTGAGGCTAGATTTCCATACGTACCCCATGCTAAAATTTGAAGAAAAAAAAGTAAGAAAATAATCATGTTTAGTCATAAAATACATGCTAGATTTCTATAATAATTATGTAGAATTAGAAATAGATCTAGTGGCTGAAATTATTAAATAAAAACTATAAAAATGTAGATTTCTAATAAGTCTAAATTTGTGCCCAAGGTAAATTTAATCAAGGTAAATTAAAACATCTCAGTTTTAATTCTTTGACAGCAGCATTAGACTAGAGCCCTTTGGCTTTGGGAGCAATTAAGATGATGATGAGTTTAATTGTCTCACTGCCTAACAAAAACACTTTAAAGTCTTTTTGTATGTTAGATCTAAAGACAACGTTTATACTATAGTCCATAAGATTGGAGAGAGAGAGAGAGAGAAGGGAAGATCGGTACTGGTCATATAGTGACATTGAATTGAGTTCCATACTAGTTACTAAAATACTACATGTAGGCCTAACGTTACTACTGAGTACCATGTACAGTTGCGGCAATGAGTGATCGGTGATATTTAGGCCTAACCGAGTTTAAACAACTTGCCTCAGCTCAGCAGATGCCAGATGTTCACATCTTCATGAATTTAAAGACACTCACTGGTCACTGAACTAGACAGATCTACACTTTAGTATACAATGTAACAGATAGACTTACTTGCAGCTAGAAGACCCTTGGCGATGGTTTGAGCTATTTTTCCAGCTCCGAGAAACCCGACTGTGCCGTAAGACATGTTTACTGAATATCAGTGAATATTGATGACTGAGATCTGCAATTCCTGCTGGAATAACGGCGAGAATCTGAACGAATGTCAATGCCAGGCGATGCAGTGCCAATGGTACGAATGCTTACGAGTAGTCTGTCGAGAACAAATTACCATGATCGTTTGTTTTTGAGGGTTGCCTGATCAAATGTCATAAACCAGGCCATCTCACGAACCTCATGAATACAATGATAGTTTGATGTAGATAATTTCGGATCGATACCAGCGGCAGATGTGCAGTATAAGTAGGCCCAGGGTTCAAAATCATCAGACGACATCTTTCGGGTTACTGTTTAGTGTGAAGGACATGCAATTACAGTGTGTACACAACTCGTAGACGTCGAAAGCTGGTACGGCCGGTTGACGTACTGTACGTGGATTTCGCAACCCTTGCTCGTCTGGTTACCACGTGTCAATTCTCTCAGCATGCCGACAATGCATGACGGTCCTACTCGATGTAGTCTAGATTCTAGACTCCTTTTCTCGACAGTAGCACGACAACGTAACTAGTACCTCGATGAAACCTCTGCATGTATAATAGTAACATGCCACATTTCAATTTCCTGTCCATAACTGTGTGTGTGAAATTTGTGCAAATTTGACTTATTGGCACAGAAAGGGTTAAAACAGCCGGCATCTTTGCACCCAGTACACCTTTAGACCAACACATGTAGTGGAGATAGGCCCTACAACACAAAAGACACAATACACACACACACACACACTTGTAAACCCACACACCCGTTCTTGATGATAAAAAGAATAAACTTGGACCGCGGAAATAGCTGCCCAGCAAACTCCACCCCTCCCCCACTCGTGTTTGTTTGTTTACTTGTTTGTTTGTTTGTTTGTTTGTTTGTTTGTTTTTTGTCTGAATATAAAATGTGGGGAGAACAGGAAAACATACATCCCGAACGTAACAATTTTTAATGTGAGAAATAATTATAAAGCACCGTAACACTATTGAACCAAAACACTATAGCTCTGTAGCTCACTGTAACCTATCATTATGACGACCCAATTTCTGCTGTCCTACAATTCAATTTCAAGATTTCAGTTTATTTCACAAAACATTTACAACAATATAACACAAACCCCTAGTGGGGACATTATGTACATAGTACTGTTCTGTGTTATGATTACGAAATTGAAGAAGGTTTATGCATAGGGCCTACTGTAAACATTATAATGTTGTGTGGGTTCTTAAAAAAAGCAGAGTTTGTTAAACAAAGTCCCCAAAATTACAGAATACTTATGGATGATTGATGAGTGAAAAACATATTAATTACAAAATGAAGGGATGAGATGAGAGCGGCAAACAAGAGGGAGGTGGGGAAGGAAGAACGGAGTTGTGACATCATAGGATATTGATTATTAAAGAAGACCATGTAAGTTTGGCATTTTTGAGATGCTACCCATTTTAGGCTACAGCAGTAATATCAGCACTGTGTGTACAACTACACACATTGACCTACAGAATTATCATTAATCAACATAACAATCAAACAGGTTTTTTATGTCTTTGCTTTAATATACGTTGTATACATCATAATTGATGTTGCAATGTTTTGTTTATTTTGTTCTTGAAGACGCTTCTAACCCCCTATGGAAAAAAATTGCGCTTTCACAAACTCTCCATAAAATGTTAAAGGCTGTGTCCGTGCATAATGAATGACTGTTAACCATAATGTTCTTGAAAAGACATGTATAGGCCGGGCCTATATATAAAATGATGAACGTTTATTGTATGCAATCATTGATGGATGATGAGCGAATGAAATGAAATTAGTTATTTATAATAAGTATGACAAGTTTGGATTCTAGACTATCCGTAATCCACGTTGTCATCCATTTATCCCGTGGTTCCCCGTGCAAGGCTGAGTTCATGAACTTCGTTCCCTGAACCCTATTTAGCGCAAAGGGGGGCACATTGTGCCGCCACCACATCTTTTTGCCACTCCTTCGCCCTTCATCCAATTTTAACCAAATTTGGAGACTTTTCCTAAAATCTTATTTCCAACATTTTGATATGTAATCCAGCTATATTTGATGTTACTGGTTGCCATGGCAACCATTCATTGGTATAACCATATCAGTCAGATTTTGAGTCTTTTTTTTCTGTTCCAAATTCAATGAACAATAAAATAACGTATATATGAAATGGGTGTTTCTTAATACATAATTGGCTGAATTTTGCTGAAGAAGCAGAATGTGTAGTAATTATGGCCCTGAAGTGTTTTTTGATTAAGTATATGTGTATTTTTACAATACTGCAGAGATTTAAGGTGATTAAGTTTGATTAGCCCTAATTCAAAAATTAAACATAATTAAGACTTAAAACTTTCAGGATATGTAGCCCACATATATTATGAGAGACAGTGGAGATAAAATCATATGAAACCTTACATTTTTCATGTATATTTTAAACAATATGCCTTAAAAATGGGCCATTTTAGGACACCAAATTTGTGACATGATTAGTACCCCTAAGATCAAATGCATCATACTCAACTAAATTATATATTTCTATAAGTGTTTTTGACTGATCTTATTCCAGAACATGCCTATTTGGAATGACATGTAAAGAAAATCCTGTTAATAAACCTTTTTCATTCCTAAAATGCCATTATAAACAGTGCGTAAAGCGTGTTACGCTTGGTGTCCACGCGACAACCGTTACACAGAGATCCTAGAAAAGGTTGATCGGAATTCTGAAAATCAATGCATTTTTGCTGTTTTAATGAGCTCAATGGGGGATGAAAAATATGTGACTTTTGTTCCAAAATATTTACATCTTTATGTCAAAATTAACAATGGTAAATCAGCAATTTTTTGGTGTCCAATGTAACCACCGTTACACATGAAGATTTGATCTTTTATTTTGTACATTTCCAATACTATTTACTGGCCTTTCTGATTTTTCTGAGTTCCTTTCCAGGATAGGTATCCAAAAGAAAAGAATATAAATTATATAAAATATTTGGGAAGAAACTATTTGCCTCTTTCTCTTTAGTGTCCAATCGCGACGCGCGTTGCGACACGCGTTATGCATATTTGGAAAATGCCTAAATAAGTACAAACAGTAAAATTCTGCACTGTTATCACAATACATTAGTTACATTATTAACAAATCAAGTTTATAAATATTTTGTGATCAACAATATGTGTTTAAAATTATTTTCAATATTCTATGTAACGGATGTTACATAGGACACCAAGCATTTTCAATGGATTTCCCTATAGGAATGTACACAAAATAACATTTTTCTGATTTAATTTTTTACAGAGCTTTTTTGTGCACTATCTCTCTGTACAACCCTGAATATCAAGAAGTCACTATTCATTAAAATGAAGCTTACTTTGAGGTCATTCTAGTGGAATTTAATTTGTAGTACAATGTCACACTTTTGGTTGCAGTATTGTAAAAATACACATATCCTGTGTTTTTATGTGACAAAAGCATCAAACAATATACAATAGATATACTTGAATGATAGTAGTTTCCAAAGATTGCCCTTTTATTTTGTGTCATTTTGATTCTTTTACCGAAATTATACCTGAAATATTATTTGTTTATCATATGATGAATTTGCAAACTCAAACTTGGAATATAGATGTACCTATATCGAAAAAAAGAATGCATCACAAGTCTCAACGTATAAGTATTTCTGTATATCATGAATTACCTCCCCCCCCCCCACGTGGTGACCTTGAGAAATTTCAACCATAACAATAATGAGATTTGACATGCTTATATATCATTTGTGGCAAATATGAAGATGATTGATCTATGATAAGGCATATCTACTTGGGATAAAGAAATTAAACATAAATATCATGTTTTTAGCATGTTTCCTATGTTTTTCTTTATATTTTTGCAAATTGCGCCCTCCATGGATGACCTTGGGAAAATTCAAAAATGTGCGGCCAGATGAGTTGCTCTACCTATGTGCCAAATTATGGCGATGATGCACTAAAGAATAACAAAATTATATGGGGGAGGGGCACAATCAATTTGCCCCCCCCCCCTTTCGTGGGCCTATAAAGGGTATACTTATAGCTTGGGCTTTATGGCAGGTACCCCTATCCCCCTCCCCCGCCCTCACATCACACACACACACACACACACACACACACACACACAACAGGGAGTAATAACGTTTGCAAAATGAAGGTAAGTTATTCTAAAGGTTTGTTAATCTGAAAATGAAAAAAAAAAGTTATGAGGCCCGTGTTAACGAACTTTCGGATTTACGATTCGTTTTCTGATTAACGAAACTTCGGAATAACGAAAATGTTTGTTTTAATTTTCAGATTTACAACTTTCTGAATAAGACACCCTACTTCATGCTCAGATATACAAACCTTTGGAATAACAAACTATTACCATAATTATTTTGTTGCTTTTGTTGTTTTCCATACACTGTATATAGATCTTCGGAGGAGAAGACTGATATTATAATCATTATGCGTGCATGCATGTCCGGGTTCAGTCATTGATTTAGATTATTTAGCCGAAAACCGGACCGAGTCCTTGAGTCAACAAAACCATGAAAACCACAATATCAACAAAAACCCCATTGCAGTGGACAAACATGCAGCTACATGCAAACAAACAAAGCGATAGCCTATGTTTGTCATAAGATTCCATGACATGGGAATGGTAGCATTATGATCTACCAGAAAGATAATAGGCCTAACATTTATTATACAATTCTCATTCTGTCTTTTTTTTTTTTTTTTTTTGGGGGGGGGGTCTATAGTTGTTTTGTGGATTGGAAATGACTATATCCCTCTAATCGAATGACATCGTAGAAGTCGGCTGTATGAACAGGAATGTAAGTGCGTCCATAGTCAACACCGTTGGTCATCTTGCTTCATACAGTCATTCATTGCGCTGGTCTGACTTCATTTCGATTGTAACAACATTATTTTCAATCTATATGTCTTCGTTTCATTTGTGTCTAAACCGTGAGTCATGCATGATAATGAGCTCAACACAAAGGGCGGACACAACAACAACAACAAAAACAAAAAGAACAACAACAGAAAAAATAAACATATTGTCTCATCATCATGCCTTAAACATCGTTCACAGGACCGGTGCATGTAATAATGATGTGGTTATTATGATAACCAAGATTGAAATGTTATCATTTTCAACAAGAGCATTCATCATTATCGTTTCCATATTCTTGATAAAATCAAGTCCATTTAACGTAAGAGGTTTTACATATAAAATGAATTTTGGTATGCACTACCAGTCCCGTCTGTTCTGCAAAGAGGGAAAATCGGGCAAAACATTTCTGATAACAATATATCAAACGCAGATGAAGTTTATAAAAGTATCTGATATCAGGGTACAAAATGGAGGTATTGGCTGAATAAATAACAACAAAATAAAGTTTGAATTGAATTGAATTGAAAATCAAATGATTCCAATTTATAGTAGGCCTAACTATAACTATTATAATGAGAGAAAAAATCAAAGCACTTTTGATGGCAAGTTGCATAATAATTTCCCCTGACTGTTCATATAGTCTCGACTCGTTTATAGATGGAATGTCATTTCAGTGACAATATAGAATAACAGGGTTATTATATCCCTTTCCACGTTAGGCGAAAAAAAAAAAAAACAGAGGATAGGAAAAAATAAGACATTTACTAGTGTCACTTTTTTTTTTATAAAAAGAAAAGTTGTCTATTTGAGTATCCCATCAAAGTTCTATCCTTGAATTCCAAGATTTGTTCCTATTATATTCGATTTTACACCTATCATTTTCAATAGTGACATAATGTTACTTTTGCTTTTAAATGCCAGTTTTCCCGTACGATCGATTAAACATGAACAAAAAAGTCTATTTCTATCCAATGTAGTTATCTGTTTTTAAAGCTGTATTTTGAATGATAGTATATTTCGTTTCATAAGTATTTGGAAATGAGTTGGAAGCAATGGGAAGCTTAAGCTTTGCTCATTTCAATTAAAAACGTTCTGAAAAAAAAAAAGGTCCAAAAACATCCCAAGGTTGTGACTGGTTGCCTTTCGCAGTATCCCTGTCACGCCTGTGATTTTTGTTTTCACGTCACTATGGCTTTCAAGAGCTTCTGATGAGATCAAGTCGGGTGCTGTTCGTTATTCCGAAGGTGCGTTAATCCGAGACACACAAATTCCCTATACCTAGAGGTTCGTTAATTCGAAACCGAAAAAGAGTTCGTTAATCCGAACATTTGTGGCGTTTTTCCGAAGGTTCATTATTCCGAAGGTTCGTTAATCCGGAAATGAAATAGGGTTCGCTATTCCGAAGGCTCGTTTATCCGAAAATGAAATAGGGTTCGTTATTCCGAAGGTTCGTTAATCCGAAAATGAAATAGGGTTCGTTATTCCGAAGGTGAACGTTGATCCGAAATGAAATAGGGTCCGTAACGAACCTTCGGAATTGCGAGCTTTGTTTCATTCTCGGATTAACGAACCTTCGGAATATCGAACCTTATTTCATTTTCGGATTAATGAACCCTCGGAATAACAAACCTTATCACATTTTCTGATTAACGAACCTTCGGAATAACGAATCTTCGGAATAACGAACCTTTGGAATAACGAACTGTAACCATAAAGTCAACAGTGCATTATAATGCATGGTTTTCATAAGGTGTTCTGGTGAATAGTGCTGCTTGACCCTGGACCAAGAAATCAAGAGCTTTCCGGGAGTGTTTTGTTTGTCTCTGATGCTAGAAGTGCATCGTGTTATCGCATTTTGTACACACTTTATGCAAAACCGATACAAACACAAGGAATAAAGGGTATCAACAAAATCATCGAAATATGGATAGGACCTTGGATAGGCCAAGAACGGGGTAACAGATATTCCAAAGTTCAGCCAACGTGTTACACAGACTGTGATTAAATCAAATAATATGTATTATCAATTATTGACTTTATGTGAGATATCTCAGCCCAAATCCCGGAAGTGGCCAGGTGAGGTGCAGAAAACCACTCCAGGTCAATCAAATATCGGAACACAAGTGGCTCTTCATTATCGAAGCAAACATTGACAAGTTAACCATTAAATCCTATTTCTTCTTACCATGAGTGGCTTGATAACTCAGAATGTTGAAACATCTCAGAGAGCGCAGTGCTCAGTTGTTGATCCAAGCTCTTGTGAGACAGATATTTAGCTCCTTCGGGATTTATTACAGAACTGTGCCACTGATCGGGAATCATGAAACCAGCCTTGTGTCTTTCGATTGTCATTTTTTGCTTTCTGCTGATTTCAGGCTCTGGTGAGTTGAATATACATGTCATTATATTTTTATATACCAAGGAAAATTGCCAAAGTCAATTGAACCCACAGGACCTTTAGAGATTCATCAAATTTAATGGTGCATTGTGACCAATTCTGGTGCAGTGACAACAGGGGGATCTAGTTAAAGTGTTATTTTGTCGTTCCCTTTCTACTCTTGCTGGCATTATACTTTACTTGCGTGTCATTAGACAAAATTTTGAACATGTTGAAGGAGTATTAAAAAAAAAGAACCTTAAAGGTATTAGCCCACATTTGTAAACCTGCAGCAATTGGTCTCATAGTTAGCATGGAGTTTGGATATGATTGCAGTAACACCTGTGCAAAATTTCGTTCCAATTAGTCCAATACTTTCATAAAAATAAATGAAAATGCACCGTAATCCGTATGCATGCGTATAACGCTCGCTAGCTCCGGTCCACGTACGTGTTACATGTACAATGTACGTAGTTATAGCCCGCGCTCGTAATTCGATTTTGGGTCGGGTTGACCCGGTTTGAAAATTGATTTTAAAACGATGATTTTCTCTCTTTTATCGAATGGTATAGACAAAGAGCGACAGGTGAGGTATGTTACTGTTATAACTTGTACTTGACGTCATATTGGACCTGTTTTATGCAGTTTTGATTTTCGTGGGTTTGCAAATGTGGGCTAGTACCTTTAAAGAGAAGTTTCACTTTCTTCACTCATCTTGTACTTCTCTGCTATGAAATGACGTGCATTCGGGAAAATATAGATATTATAATCTGATGCAACATAAATCGAGATGTTCGGTTCCGATGAGGAAAGATTTATTAACCCTAAAACTTAAAATAAACATAATTATTCTGTCCTTTGATGAGGAGTTCATGTTGAAGTTTCTTTTTTTTTTCATTGTTTTTATTGGCAGATTGTTTTTTTTTTTTTTTTTTGCCTGGTAATAATTATCATAATGCTTTTGGAGACAGATTTATCAAGGTTTCTGTGAAATTGTTTTTCATGATCACTCGGGAATGAACAGCCGAAAAGCACGTTCCCTCCTTATTTTTCATATCGGTCTTTTTTCTTTTTCTTTTCTTTTTCTTTTTTTTTTTTGGAAGGGGGGGGTAATTTTTTAGCAGTATTGAGAGCATTCATGTTTTTTCTCTCTCTCTCCTGTCTCTAATCCCTCCCAGCTTCTTTTCTATTTCTACTTTGATATTTTCTAGATTTTTTTTTTCCGCGTCTGTTACAATTGTCTTCATTATTCTCCTCCCCTTCCTCTTTCACATTCCGTCTCGTAGCAACGAACATACATTCGGTATTCACCATTGTAGACCTACTTATTCTTCCGTGTCTTTTATTTTCCCCATAGTTGTGTGAGTATATTTCATGCAAACTTGCGGTTTTTTTTAATAAGTTGTTTGATTCGTAAATCTTGAACAAACTTGAACACAACACAATAACCTGAAATAATGTGTATAGTTTTCTTGTTTGTTCATAGATCATTATTCATTAAAAGTGTCTTAGATGACAAAATAATCAAAAACTAATGTAAGTCTCCTCCAAAGGACTATCTTTCATGATCTGTATATGCCACGAAGATAAAGCACCTTGAACCAGAAACTTCAACTTCAGAGACCTCAGTCTTTCCCAATAGGCCACAACAACATCTGCTGATGATATTTTATGAAATATAAATATTTTTTGAAAGTATTTTTCCCTTCATTTTAACCACAACTTTTCTCCATGCCAGATAAGGCTAGACATCTTGAGAGATTATGTTTTGATTTTTTGATTTTGATTGTGTTTTTGTTTTTGTTTTTTTTTTGTTGTTAAAGTTTTGGGGTTTTGATTACTTTTTTTCCTTTTTTGTTTTGTTTGCTGTTGCCGATGTTGTTGTTGTTTTGCTATTTTAAATGAGCATGCAAGCTTGATATTTCTTGAACGCGTGACATTATGTAGTGAAATCGCGCATAATAAGATATAGTTCCTTGCGTGATACCAATGGTGTTGCCCGTAAAAATGAATGCTCAATCTACTTCCATTCATATAAGACTACGATAACTGTCTTCTTGCTTTCAGATGCCTGGTCGCGACGTCGACGACGAAGATCCGATCCGCCACCACCAGGTCAGTTCGTATCTCATTGTGTGTCCCTATTGTTAACAAAACAAATCTGGGGACCGTTGCATAAAAGTTACAATTATGGTAACTTTGCCATCCAATTGTAACTACCATGGCAACAATACTCAACAGCCAATCAAAATCAAGAATTCTATGGAATTACCATTGGATGGCAAAGTTACCATAATTGTAACTTTTATGCAGCGGGCCCCAGAATGAAATGAACTGTTAACTGACAAGTAATTATAGTAGTTTCTGATACAAATCTGCACTGTACAAATATCTCAAATGAAAGTAGTAGTCATTACACATGTACATTATGATGATAATAAGCATAACAAAATACCCCTTGTTTGTTCCACTCATTTGGAAATAATTGCTGTGGGCATTGAAATTGGGAACCCGCCTTGGAAAATGGTCGGCGTTCTCTAGATTAATCCCCTCTATGAGAACAACTGTTTCTAATAGACAAATTCACAAGATGTACATTTTATATACTTTTGTTAATATGTTTTGTGATTGGTAGGTGTATTCGTGTTTGAAATCACAAAATGTATGGTTGTACATGTACATGCATGCCCCATGAGTTTGTACTGTAATCCTTGGTATGCTTATGTACTGCATGAACTATTTCAATAATATTGCTGTGGGCACTTGGCCCCCGTCACACGTATAGCGAAGACCGTTCGACAACCATTCTTATACGACCTCACTCTTCGGCAGTTGTCAGGGTTTGTATGTATATGTTTTTCTGAAGTAATAAAATAGCTGTTACAGCGTTTGGCAACTTTTGTGATGGTCTTGAGAAAGTAATAACTATATCGCCGACATAGGACTATATATTTATATATATATTTATTATGTATATGTATATGTATATATATTATATTGTATTATATTATATTATATTATATTATATTATATTATATTATATTATTTATTATATCATATTATATTATATTATATTGTATTATATTATATTATATTATATTATATTATATTGTATTATATTATATTATATTATATTATATTATATTATATATTACTGCTCGTCAATAATAGTTGGTCCTTGACATGAAGATGCAGTGGTCGGCAGGATATTTGCAAACCAGTTGCTGATAAAATTAGCAATTCCTGCAGCCAATCATCATTTTACTTAGCTGCACCCGACTGAAATGAAACAATCATGACTTCACTATTAATGATCAAAGTTCGTAGTCTTGGTGTCACATTATTTTGATGCAAATCTATCATTCAGGTGAATATGCAAGATTTCATTTGCGTAACCTGGGCTCAATTCGGAGATATTTAAAGGGATCGTATAGTTTTGGTTGAGACCTAATTTCAGGTGTCTAAAATTTTTGGTGAGAAAATGAGAAACCTCTTATGAAATATGAAAGAGCATGTAATTCTATGAGGAATTCAACGTTTATTTAATGAAAATTGGTTTTGAAATGGCTGAGATATCCAAAAAAGAGCGAGGTCCCACACTTTATCACGATTGCTTTGTTTTACTTTGTTTTTGGATATTTCAGTCATTCCAAACCAGATTTTCATCAAATAAACTTTGTATTCCTCTTAAAATGGTATATGCTCTGTATTTATCATACGTGTTTTCTTGGTATCTCACAAAAAGTTAAAAGCCCAATTCTCATCTCCACCAATACTGTACCATCACTTTAACTCGTAGATCAGCAGCAAAAGAAATTGATGTATGCTCTCATTTCGTCCCATGTGATTTCAACGTATTCTCTGTTTTGCATGATCTCACAAAAAGAACTCGGGAAACTGCCACTTCATCAGCATTGTGCAGCTATAGATTACTTACCTTCACGAAGAAAACAATACAATAATGTTATCCTGAAACTTCGGTCCCTGCACTGGCTCCCTGTAGAAAAAACGTTTCTTCTTGTCTACTGAACATTACGCAAATTTGCTGCTGCCTATACTCGTCAAAATACTCTTCATATTCACCAACCACCATGAAATCTCCGCTCACTGAACTCACAAAATTTACAGGTGCATGTACCGCTAATCAAGAATAGCCTGAGAGGGGGAATCGTGCTTTCTCATATGGTTCCAAAACTTGCTCTAATGCAAGCACCTTTTATAAATATATTTTCAAAGAGAACCTCAAAACATACTTTTTTAATTTGAATTGACCTTTGTTTATACCTAGTATTGTATATACGTATAATTTTATTGTTTGTTGCTTATTGTTATTATGGAATAGCTTCTGTTGTAAACTTTTATTCTGTTCCACGGTCCCATAAATATCTATTTAGGTAGAATGAGCGCTTTATAAAAGTCTCTCTATTTTGTTATAATATTACTATTATCATTGTTATTATTATTATTATTGTCATTATTATCAGTAGTAGTAGTAGTAGTAGTAGTAGTATCATTATTATCTATCAACGCGATTACTTGTTGAGACACTATAAATATTATTGAAATTCGATCATATTTCTCTACTTTCACAATATGATGTGATTTTGGGGTTGTAGTCACCGATTGGTTGTCGATGGTTGCCAGTGAAAGAGTTCGGCGATCGACCAGTCCCCGCGTGTGTGTGATCGCGCACGTAGATCTATAGATAGACAATTCATTTTTAATTAGGGTCCTACTCCTTCTAGAGCAGTAGATGATGCATTTTCCCTCTCATTGTAGTTAACTGGGATTTAGGGATACTGATTAATTTAGAATATCTAGTTTAATAATGAAAATACTATAGCTCCATGCTTCAATATATGTCCAATTGGGGGAAAATCTAAGCTAAGTTTTACTAGTATGCTGTGATACAAAAAAAAAAAATTACGATGATAGTTTAATTGTGAAAGTATGATATGGACTAAAAATGTTTTCTTTCTGTCGATTTCGCTGCTCCGTTATCCCAGATACATCGCCTCCAGGCTTCTACAATTGCCCACAGTCCCTCCCTCACCAGTACACCACCACATCCACCAAGGTGGTCACGTGGACAGAACCAACTTGCTACGATGACCGCGGCTCGTGCTCGGTTTCGTACGTGTATCTTTTTCTTTTTTTTATGCAGGCATCATACAATTTTACACTCTCCCGAAATTGTGCAAAGATGGACATAAGATAAAGGAAATTTTAGAATTCAGCAGCTCTGAGCCTATAATAGGTTCTTGGTCATCCGTGAAAACATCGTATGACCATCGTAAATGATTGAGCTCCTCATGCTCCGGGATCAATGTCGTAAGCGGCAGCATAACTTTTGGTAGACCAACAAAATTACTGACTATGTTGGGAAAGTTCATTTTATGACAAAGTTTCACATCTACTTGTAGCCTTCTCGCGCTATTCGGATGTCATCATTATGACCTTAGATATTGTATTTTCTTGGGCTTTTGATGGGCTGATAACCGAGTTTGGCACCAACGTCGCACGTAATTCAAAATGCCATATTCGTATGATTCTGTCTTTTGTCATTTTTTGGACAGATAAAAGTGAACAATGAACAAAAGTAACAGAGACTGAGAAAATACAAAATAGGTGATCCGTCTGAGAAAACAGCAACAACAGTAGCATTTTGGTGTCTTCAAAAAAATAAAAAGCTCTAAACCTCTTCCTGTCCATGTTTCACAGTCAAATGATGTATTTTGATATTGCTTATTATAAGAGACCAGCACAAGGAACGTGAGCCGAGAAAAAAAGGAACATCGTATAGTTACTCAGGTTTCTTGAAGAGCTTATGCTACTCGTAACACGGACACGCACACGAACACACACACACACGCACACACACACACACACACACACACAAACACACAACATATCATGGTAATGGAGCTGAGGAACCATTCTTTAATTATGTTAATTGGTAAATGTAGACTTTTAATTTGTTACTTGGTTAAGTAACACGAAAGTGGTGGTACAAAATAAGTATTTTTCAAAAGAATATCAAGAATGAAAGTTATGAAATTCTAAACTTTCACACAAGTTGATATACAGTGACTCGAGCACACATCGAAAGAGACGGTGACAGCATCATCTTACCACTCTCTTATTGGTTTGTACAGAGATGTGATATTGAACAATCACATTTTTCATGTTTTTTGGTCTATAATTCAATTTCAATTTTTTCATTTAGGAATAAAAAGTTACAGGGCTGCAAAGTCCTCAGGACCGGCAGTTTTCTTTCGTTATATCGAGATTGCGCTAAAACCGAACACATAATCAATAAAGATATATGGAGAGTGTAATATTTTGTTGCCTTGATTTTTACCTCGTTGTAACCGGAATTTCGTTGTAACCATGTTCGTTAAAACAGGCGGAGTGCACTGTACTGATTATTGGTTGTTTTTATCTCTAACTCACATTTTTAGAACTATTTTAAAGCACTAAAGCTGTTTTTTTTTTGTTTCATCTGCAAAAGGTATATATAACTGATCGACCTCATCAAAGCAGTTTCATTCATACATTTATTGTCATAGGCGAAGTGGACCTGCATCCGGATCACATTTTTCAGAAGGCTATCACGTGATCACTTACACAGCACGTGACAGCTCGGGAAACACGAGGACGTGCCAGATTACTTTCACCGTTGTAGGTGAGGTTCGCTACTCTTTTTTTTTTTAATAATAATTTTTCATGACTTTCTTCCTTCATGTTTTGTAAACCATCCGATTTTCTAATAGCTTTACCTCACTCTTTCGTACAGTTTCTTTCCACGCATTTTGTATTATTTTGTTTTAGAGCTGATACTGTAACATGAATTGTATTGAACAATTTATAATGAATGACAGCAGCATTAGAATTTTAATTGTCATCTGCAACTTTATCCATTAAATTGGGAGCGCGACAGATGATTATTGTGTGTGTGTGTGTGTGTGTGTGTGTGTACTTACCCATGGTGGAAGACGAGGACATACACAAAACTTCACATTTAAACCGAGGACACACAGAGAACCGAGGACGTCCTCGCTTTGCAGACCGTTCCAAACGATCTGCTTCAGCATAACGTAGGGGTACGTGTTTGTAGGTCCTCGATTAGCATTATTGTAATACGTCCTCGGTTGGATGGTAATATACGAATGAGTCCTCGGTTGACAAGAATCCTACTTACACTCATGTCCACCATAGGTTTCCACCATAGACGCGTATGTGTGTGTGTGTGTGTGTGTGTGTGTTGTGTTTTCGCTTTTTCGGCCACAGTGGTCATTAATTTGCTTTGACTGCAAGTACCCTCGTTTATGAATTTAAAATTATCTTCCGAAATTCTCATGGAATTTTCACAAGGCTCATGGAATTTTCACAAGGTCCCATGGTCAATTCATCATAGCAGCCAGAACTATAATAAGAACTTAACGACAGCTGACACAAGAAAGCCCCATTTCATTTTATAGTACACATTATTTACATTATTCGTTTGCTGTTGATACAAGCATTTACACTGATTTCAACAAGCTTTCTGATTTTTTATTACTTTCGTCAAAAATAAGAATCGTTAAGTTTGTTTATCCGAGTTCATTGTTATATTTCGCACAGGTCAAAACACATGTATCACCTTAATCCACTTTTACGTTTACTTTAAGTTTTATTAATATTGACAAAGATTTTTCATTTCAAAACCTTTTTGCATAAGTGATTATGTAGTATAAATTGTAATGTGTTTTGTCAGTCTGCTGTGCATGATTAGCATCAATCTTATTTCTCTCATATTTTGTTTTGTTGTGTTATGTTTATGTCTTTTTTCATGTTTTGCTGTATTCTTTATATCATCAAGCACTGGTCTCCTGCAAATCAATTTATCTTTGTTTTACACGTTGAAAGCATTGTTTTACCGCGTTGGAGAAGGATTATTTAAAGGTCCTGTTTACTTTTGGGAGCAGTGATTTTAAAAATGTTCAAGATATCACTTTTGGTGAATATTGTGTAGGTCTGTTGTATCACAAAACATCCTGCCATATAATTTTTTTTTTTTTTTGCAATAAAGCCTAAAATGTTAGGAGATATCAGTATTTTTCTCATTAAACAATAACCGTAGACGTTTTAGTCTGGAAACATTTTTATTATGACTATAGTTCACATTTTGTGTATTTAACAATACTTAACATTGATTATACTGATTCAAATTTTTACAGTGGTTGTTCCTATCCCCAACTCAATGCACCAATGCTGGGTTTTTGTTTCTTCTGCAAATGGTAAATTATGCCTTTAAACTATCTCATTGATCAAAGAAATGACGTCAGTTAGACCTACATTTGGGGATTTGGCATCACAGATCCCTTGTCTGTGGAGCTATCAGCTATGATTGGCGAGTAAATACTCATCGCAAATGTTTGCTGATTTGCGCTATTTTGTTATCAGCTTTCCTTATACTTGATAACCAACATAAACCCCTCGGGATAGCCTAGTGACCTTCTCTTATCACCTTGGTTTCATATATGTTTCATATAAAAAAATAACACAAAAAATATTACAAGGTAACAATAACCCTTTGTATAAGCAGGTGATAAGACACATTGCGATAGTAACTTCGAATATCGGAATGAATAACAATAAATGATTGTATGTTCCTGCACAACGTCTACGACATTGTCTTGAGTGTCAAGACATGAATGCGAATGAAAATAATAGTACGCCTAAGAACAATGTTTTATTTATAAGAAATATGGATGGAAGGTGCCAATAAAAGCTTTTACATTTAGAAAGTCCCCATAAGCAAAAACAGAGGAATAATAATAATAATGATAATAAGGTATTATTTACCCAGGATAGCCTCTTCAGTGTTGCCACTGCTCTACCAGAGGGTCCTGCCATTATTATTACCCCAGCGTTGCCAGGTACCCATTTGTGCACCTGGGTCGAGAGGGACATGGTGGGTAAAACATCTTGTCCAAGGACGTAAGCGCTGGGCGGGATTTGAATATTATGATATATATTATTTGTATATACATATACAAGAAACTTGTATTTTTTATTTGAAGAGACAATAATGAAACAGAAAAAAATATTTGCATATTATTGGCATATCTAACTGAGAAAACAAATGGGCACTCTGATTCAGACGAGGGAAGAGGAAGAGGTTTAATCAAAGCAATGGAACAAAATGACAAACACGCGCGCACACACACACACACACACACACATTAGCACAGACAAACACAGCGCCATTTCTTCCAAATGAGTATAAGAAATAGCTAACAGTTTGACGTCAGTGCATTACTCGGTCGCCTTGACGGGGTCATCCCTCGAGCCCAGCTTCCACGAGTAATACTACCCGCGAGCTCGACTTTGAAAATATGAGATGAGATGAAAAAAAAATGTTTTATAAGATGAAATTATATGTCTCTATCTTACGCTTTCCATTAGTGGGTTGACCTGCCCATTTTTAACAAGTCCTCGTTAAAACGTGCTCCGAAAAATCCCAACCAGAAATGCATTAAACCACTTAACTTATTTTTTTCCTTTTTGACGTTCTACAAGTAAACAAACTCATCACAATAATGGTTCACATTTGAGTATTTTCTTTTTTTTTTTTTAATCACATAGGCATACCCCGCTTCTCTTATTTGGTACCATTAAATCTCCTGGTCTAATCTTTTATCCGTTCACCGTTTCTTTTTAACAAACACTGATTACTCGGGGCTTACAGCCAAACAAGCTTGCTTTCATGAAGTTCCCGTCATACTTCTCTTTGTAGAGCCCCATTTCGATTTCGACCAGTAATCATTACAATTGATGTGTTATTATCATGTATATTGTTTGTTTTTGCACATTGTTGACAAGGCAAAAGAACTTGTGCTATTATTTCTGATGTAATATTCATATGTGAGAAGTATGAAATAAATGAATTGAAATGAATTGGAAATTGAAATTGATAATTCTCTTTGGGGTTTTCCCTGCGTCCTTTCCGCTCACCCGCGCAGTGGTGAGGTGCAGCACAGCCGCTGCGCCCCAGCACGGGACTGTGTCTTGCTCCCACTCCACGTCCGTCGGGTCGGTGTGCACCTACAGTTGCGCCGTGGGCTTGACTCTTGAGGGTTCTACACAGAGGACGTGTCAGTCTGTCAGCAGCAGTAGTGCCCAGTGGTCCGGTACGCAGCCCGTCTGCGCAGGTAACCATGGCAATCATCCTCACATCAAAGTTCAAAGTTCAAATTAATCTTCATTTTCCATCAAAATGACAGAGATATTACACACAATGTATTCCTAAAGAAGAACATAATATTTGTAATAATTGCAAAAACGTAAATCTTACATCATACTGTCATGATCTGACTCGTAATGCGCCTATATAGTCTCATTGGTGACAAAATAAAGTTCACCGTTAGCTATTATGATGCTGCTCTCTGCTTAGCTTTCCTATAGTTACAGTGCATTCCCGTTATAACGAAGTTCTCGGGACCGGCGGTTCCATGACAATGCTCCTGCGCCAATTGCTCCCATAAGATATATTATCTGCTCGCCAAGCCAAACATAATTAATTCTACCTACAAAGTTAGCCTATGACCCTAATCCTAATCCTCACATCAAACTAAACCTAAAACCCTTTCATAACCCTAACCAGTGCTAACCCTAAGTCCTTGGAGAAATGTTGTGTCATCGGGACCGGCAGTTGTTGTTCTTTTTTTTATCGCTACATCGAAATTTCTTTAGAGACGAACCTGACCTTTATTTTGTTGTAATGAGAATCTCGTTATAACAGGAGTGCACTGTTGGTCGTTTCACCTAATTTCATGAAAAAGAAAATGAGAGTAAATGAGAGGTTGTAGTACAGAAAAACTGCCGACAATTAGACTTTTGATCTGTGATCGGCACCTCCTCACGGAATCTCGATATTGAATCAGTTATGTGTTCACTCCATCATGGGACTCGTTTTCTAGGCTGTATTGTTTGACAGTTTCCATGTTGTTGTCAGACTAATACTATCATCATATAAAAATAATGATAAAAATACTGGCGTAACTTGACAGCCATTTCGTCATAGTTACGTTAGTATTTTAAGTAATACTTTATAGTGAGTGTTTTGTTTGCAACGATATTAGGGAGCTTTAGATTTTAGGCGCGCGGACGTTCAAAGGGAAAAACACATGTTCTGAGCGTGCGCAGTATTGCGGGTCGTTATACTGCGCACGCTCAGATCGTGTTTTTTCCCTTTGAACGTCCGCGCGTCTAAAATCTAAAGCTCCTTAATATCAATGCATGCGTACTTTACTTAAATCAATTTTCACACCTCTAATCTTATTTCTTCCACAGATAATCCCGTGATTAAAGATTACATTTTCTTGTTCTCTCCACACTTTCTTTTTCAATTTCATCAAGAACTTAATGTTGATAGTTCAAGGATGCAATCATTACCTTCGTTGTCATGATTAGGGTACTATCACAATTTTCATTACAAGAGTAAGCCTTTAATGACTGCATGCAATACAATTTTCATCACACCAACGCACTGTTTATGTCTTATCTCTTTCTCTCTCTCTCTCTGTCTGTCTCTCTCTCGTCTTATAATTATTTCATCTTCAGTCAAAAGTCCGTCCTTTCTAACACATTATTATTATTCTAGCACTGAGTTTCTAACATCATCATCATCATTATCATCATCATCATCGTTCAAACTTTGATTTCTGTTTTTAAACATCATCATCATTCTTTTTAGCTTTGATATTTATCATCATTCACACCACTGTTGACTTACACTGAATTCTAAAATTTCTAACATAGATAACTTCGCGCCTGTGATCACGCAATGCCCGGGAACCATCAACGCCGACCGCACCCAGCACTGGGGCGTGGAGGTCAGTTTCGTCGTCCCGACAGCATCGGACAACTTTGACGCGACTCTTCTCATAACCACGGAGCCTGCAGACCTGCGCTCCCCGTACAATTTCACAGCCGACACCGTTTGCAAGTATCACTTCCGGGATGACACCGGAAACTCTGCCACCTGCGTGTTCAACGTGTATCTGCACGGTATGTGTTGCAGGTGACACCCCCATGTCGTCTCCCGCGAATTTTGGTTCTTTAACCCAGTGTAGGATGAAGCTGATTTTACTATAACTCACATTTCCCGTATACAGTATACAGATGACCCCCCCCCCAAAAAAAAAAAAAAAAAAAAAAAATTACAACAGGACCCTCTGCAACTTTAAAAATATACAGTCTCAAAAGTATCCAAGTGCTGGTAATAAACTTGGAAGAAACAGACCAATGACATGCTTTACAACGATCCATATTTCTCTGCGACAACTTAAACAAATTGAATGGGGTTTTCTGGAAAATGTAGGTAAGATGTTATATTTTAGACCCTGAAATGGCATCCAGACCCTGAAATGGCATCCAGACAGTTTAATCATATTGAAAGTTATCAATGCAGAAATCCGATTGTATTTGGGGGAGGGGGCATACTGTATAGACACACCTGCCCGAGTGTATTTGGGATTAGTCTTCAAAGCGTTAAGAGCTTCCACTCAAACCAGTGTGGTCTCTATTTCCTTTTACACTCTCCAAGAGAAGAAAGAAAATCGTATCCCTTGCAATAAATATAAGGAAGATTATTTTTTTTTTCACACAACGTTGAGGTCGATCTCTAACGCAGATACAGCCCGGCGGTTGCCGACTTACATTTAATTGGTGTGATGTGCCGGTCGATAACAAATCTGTCACGACTTTATCTGTATGATCGTCATATCCAATTGGCTATATTGGTCATCGAAGTTTTTAATGGACACTGGTGTTGAATTTTCATGTGCAACTGAATGACACCATCTGTTTGTTTGTTTGTTTGTTTGTTTGTTTGAAGTCTACAGTGTGATGTTTCAATCGATTAGTAGCTATTTCAGCATAAACATAATTGAAAACTTTACCAATGTTTACGGAACATTATTATCATGTTACGATAATAATATTACAATGATATTTTTCATTGTACATTGTGTCACAAGGGTTTATCATAGTGTAAGACCTGCTACCGAATAAATGAATATGATCACGTGATTGCTGATCATTAATTTGGTAAGTTCTACCCATAAGAAAATAATGTTTTGCGTGTAAACAATGGGTAAAGTTAAAAGGACGATACTCTAACTGTCATTGCTAGAAATCGTGGAAATTCATACAATGCAAATAAGCATCCGTGGGACCGCGTCTGACTTTGTTTCGGCATTCAAAACAGAACACTCCTACAACGACTGGCAAGAGTATTTCAAAGTTATTGGATGCATCATTTGTATATAGATTGTTTGTCTGTACCGTAACTCCAACTTCTGCGAGTAGTCAACCTTATGCTCTAAATATGGGTTCATCGTACTAGACCGACAGCCACGAGTCACACAGCCCACGAGTTCGACACTGAAAACGGGTTCATGAGTCATACAGCTTACGAGTTGTGAGCTGTATGACTCGTGGGTGTCGGTGTCGTGACGTGCACCCGTCAATATTCCGAACTCCACCACCCAGCTTCATCTTTCGTCTTTCATCCCAAGATCAGCCAGGTTGCGGAATAATCTCTCACCATCCTTGCATCCTGATGTGTATGATAATTTATGGTGTGTTTTAACCCGTTCCATACTGAATTCTGAAATCCCCATATACTTAATACACAGGCTACCAGGTTCCCGAATGGAACTGATTAAGACAGCAGTAAATGCATATTTGTCTAATGAATGGCATCATTAACGGATAAGATTTAATCTGTGCGTGTGTGTGTGTGTGTGTGATGTGTATGATATTAAGTTCTATCTTTCATCTTCACTTTTCATCTATTTGGTAGCCTCATTAATCCCAGAATCTGTCACTAAAAGAAAAAAAAAAGTCTTCTCACTATAATAGTCTTTGTTCCACCGTTCACATTGTGACATCTGATTACGTCACAGACTTGGTCGTCCCAGAGTTCCTCACCTGTCCTCCCAACCAGAACATGCGCACTAGCACCGAGATGACCCCGGTCACGTGGGACGAGCCGACCGTGCGGGATATTCCTGGCAACGAGGTGCGTGTCACGTGTAACTACGGCGGCAACAACGTCCAGCTGCCATGGGGCAGCAACCACGTGGTGTACACAGCGACCAACATGAAGAATAGCTTGAGTTCCATCTGCGACTTCACTGTCACGATCGAACGTAAGCAGCCCCTTTTTTTTTTTTTTTTGGTTTTGTTTTGTTTTTTTCCTGGACGCGGGAAATAACTCTTAGATTTTTTTTATTGTTACTTTGAATGAAACCTAATAAATGGCCTATAACAGTATAACATGGTCTTTGATACTGAAAACTTTCATCGGTTGGGGATGACAATAAATCTAAAAGTTTCAGCTTCTACCAACCTTTAATTGTAGTGGGCAAGCTTTCGTCCTACTCCTGAGGACTTTCTCAAGCCTTATGCAGTGAGGTGTTGTCTTGCTGCCGTTGCCTGTCTTTGTTCATCACTGGACCATAGATGGGTGAAAGGGTATAGCCAGAGTCTCTATTGAGAGCTGGATTAATCCTTCTGATCCAAAGTCATTCCTTTATTTTTCTTTTCAACCAGTTGCTTTCAAAGTAAATGATAACAGCCTCAGCCCATTCAATGTTATGCCCTGTATTGTAGGCGTGTTCAGCTATCGCCGAGTGTGATGGGTTGTTGAGCCTCAGTGCCTTTTCTCTCATTCAAGGTTCTGCTATAGTTTCTCCGATGTAACAATCGTGGCAATCAGCACAAGTGATCTTATAATTATACAATGCCTGACCTTGTTTGTCTCGGGACTTTTTCTTTTGGGTGGACTAGTCTACTTCTAAGGGTATTGGAGCTCTCAAATGCAATATCAATGAAACGTCCTTGTTGTGGAAACAAGGTCAGGACGAAAGCTTGCCCTTATGGAAAGAACACGGTTTTACCACACTATGTAACACAGTGTGCAACACAGTATGGCACACAGTGTCGAACACAATGTGTAACACAGTGTCGAACACATGTGTTTAAATATGTGATTTTGGGACGTGTGGTAACATTGTGCATTTACCACAGGGTGAAACACACCGTCACCACACTGTTCAACATAGCGTTACCACATGGTCCAAAACACATAGTATTACACTGTGAATAAAACCACAGTCTCACACACTGTGACCACAGGGTTATAACCACATAGTCCATTACACTGTGGTAGTCACCACATAATCCACCACACTATTATGGTATTCACCACATAGTCTACCACACTGTGAAATCACCACATAGTCCACCACAGTACAATGTGGTAGTCACCAAATAGTCATCAAGTATATCAAATACTACACAGTCATCAGGTGTATCAATATTTTTGTAATGCATGAAGGCACGGTTACTATCTAGATAACACTGTTATTGAATATGAAATTACCTTTTCATAACAAAATTTATGACATTAGGTATAACATAACATTATTAGACAATAGTTCAAAGGAATTCCCTTCACAAATACTTCGAATTTAGAAGTATTTTATGAATTATCTAAAATTTAGGTTGCTTTTTATGAATATTCATGAGCTATGCAAAATCTGTACCACAGGAATACCACAGTGTTACCACAGAAATACCAAAGTGTTACCACAGAAATACCACAGTGTTACCACAAGGATACCACAGGAATACTACAGAAATACCACAGGAAGTATCACATGGCGTACCTCAACACTCCCATTTGATAGGTCATACTGTAGGAGTATAGGACATGTTAAGTACTGCTTAAATCAATTGTTATAATTCGCAGCATAACTCACCTATTAATGAAATTCTGGAATATGCGTTTTGTTTTGTTTTTGCCTTTTTTTATATTCCAGTTGGTACTACTGTCTGGTACTGCTGTGTGGTATTTTCCTGTGATAGTCATGTGGTAAAGCATGTCACGAAAAAAAAAAAAAACCCACAAGAATATCCTGTGACATATTTCTGTAATTAAAGTGTACAGGAAAGCAGTTGTAAACACAGTTTGTATCCACACTATGAATATTCTCGGCACACTACAAGAAGAAATTATTGTGTGCAAGTAACAGGCAATGAAGTGGCATTTGTACATGGTTTTGTGGTTTTGGAAGATGATAGTGATGCCTTTGTTCTCATTAAGTATGTAGAGCATGATGGCCCATTTGTAAAGAATATAGACAGGGAGAGCCATGCTGATGCTGGACACATCAGAGTAGTGAAACGTGTGACCAATAGATTGTATGCAATACCTCCTGGTGAAATCGTAGGGAAACATGTGATTTATGAGAGAAACAGGGAAGTTATAACATGTCACCCTTTGTTCTCTTTCCACAACTACAGATACTCCTAGTATTATATCCTTCCTAGTGTTTGATGTTATGCATCCGTAAACAGTATTAACACAACACTAAATGCATGATTTATTCATCTGAAGGTTGGATAAATGACATGTATTGGTATTATTCTCACATTAAATGAATCTGTTGTTCCATGCCAGTATTTGAAATTTGAAAGGTATCAACTGAAATTAGAAAACTATAACATTTGCAACTACTGTGTACTTAAATTGTGTTGTATATTGTCCAGCTACACATATGAATAAATTATTGGTTTATTACTTTATTTGATAATCAGACCAGTTGAGTGGCTTAACAAACTTGATAAAAATCTCTGGGGAGAACATGTAGTGATGAGGTAATTCTTTTAATTTGATACATACATGTACATTTATTGATAAACTACAATACATGAATCCTTTGACCACACTGATAAAATCCTCTCCCCCGAACAAAACCAGAAATAGCCTAGTTTTATAAGGATTAACATGCCATGTGGTAGTACAAGATCTGAAATCCCATACTGTTCAATATACACCACAATGTGATAAACTTGAGTCATTTTGTGTCAAAGTACTAGATGTTTAAAGAAATATTTTGCGCTTTTGATTGTGAATAACTGAAAGCCCATGAAAATATAACTTTCCACAAATTTACACAATAGGTAGCTAATATAGCCATGCAGTTTTGTTGTATGCTGTTTCCTGCAATATTTTGAAACAGTACCCAACAAAATTTTAAGTTATTCAGCGGCTACCTACTGTGTAAATTTGAGGAAAGTTAATTTCATTATTTTTTTAGTTATTCAAAATAAAAAAGTAGTGTTTTTTTTTTCCTATAAAACATCTAGTATGTGGATATTATTGTGTTAAATCAATAATCTGAAATCCCACTGTGTAACAACATTATGGCCACAGGAGTACACATATTTCAATATATACCACACTGTGTGTTCAGTATGCCAAGTATGTGGAGATGATGCAGGTGAATGATCTGAAACCCATAAAGTGAAAACACCGAGCACAGGGTTTACACATAGTTCAATATATACCACACTGTGGAAGCACAAGTCACAGTGTCCGGTAGGCCAAGTCTGTGTGGATTATGTGGTAAATGAATGATCTGAAATCCCACAGTGTGACAACACTATCAACACAGGGTTTACACATAGTTCAAAATATACCACACTGTGTCAAACATGATTCACAGTGTTCAGTATGTCATCTATGTGGGGATTATGTGGTAAACCACTTAAACTGAAATACCAGACTATGGTGGCATTATGAACACAGGGTTTACACATAGTTCGATACATACCACACTGTGGTGTATGTGTGCCACTCTGTGTTCAGTATGCCAATAATGTGGTACACTATGTGATCTCAAATCCCACACCGTGACAATGCTGTGACCACATGGTTAGCATATTGTTTACACATAGTCAACTATGTGAACACACTGTCGTAACACTATACCACACTGTGATATCATGTGTGCCACTCTGTGTTCGGTATGCCAATTATGTGGTACACTATGTGATCTCAAATACCACACTGTGACAACACTGTGACCACATGGTTAACACATTGTTTCCACATAGTCAACTATGTGAACACACTGTGGTAACACTGTGTTTGTTCCATAAGGGCATGCCCACTACAATTAAAGGTTGGTAGAAGCTGAAACTTTTAAACATGGCCTTTGTTAATTGATGCTATCCAGTGGCGGTTCCAGGAATTCTTTAAAGGGGGGGGGGCGCAAAAATATTTCTTGTGCTACTTCCGGGTTTCATGGGCTTTCAGCGATTTTGTTTTCTTTTTATTTCTTTTGTTATAACAAAAAATAAAACATAAAGAGGAGGCGCACGCTCGCTGCGCCCGCCTCTAGATCCGCTATTGCAGTATCAAATTAGTACGCTTACATTGGTAAACGAACGTATCAAACTGTCTGATTATCTTTTTTATACGCAATTTTTTTTTAGTATAAATATGTTTTGTATATTATTAAAGAATGAATTGAACCGAGATGTAGTAATTGGACTCCACTACCTCTTCAACCCTTGATTAATTGTGTTTTGTTTTGTTCGGGGTTTTTTTCCCACTCAGCCATGCCTTGTATGAGCCTTCGCTCTCCAGCTCACGGGGCTTTATCTTGTGACAAGTGGGCGTACGGTCGCTACTGCAGCATGTCCTGCAACGAAGACTACGATATCCCAGTACCCAGCGGGTTCCAGCCCGCTACCGACATCTACACCTGTGGCTCGTCCGGACTGTGGAGTCCACATTCATACGTCCCCGACTGTTCCCGTAATTTATGCAATTTTCATTTTCGTACAAGTTGTTCTTGTTAATGTTTTTTATTAGAATCGCATCACCTAGATTTCAGTTTCTTATTATCCAAACTCTTTTTCCCATTAATTGTAGTTAGTTAGCAAATTGGTATCTGTTTCATTTTCTCATGTTATAGGGAATCTGTTTTGCAAATTCCTACATCCTGATTTATCGCCCCTCTAATAATGATAACAAAATATTTGGGGCTGTGGAGAAACAATGTAAGCTTGTACGTGAGTGTCCTGTAAGTTTTACGTATTTTGCGTGTATGTACGTGTGTGTATGTGCAAAGCATACAAATCCGAATTTCTTTGTTGCCTTTGTGCTATGACTGTTTTCCTTTCCCCATGCCTGGGTCAGAGGTTCGAGACCCAACCAAGAGCAATCTCCCAACGGAGCTCCTCTACTACTCTGGTCAGTGCACCTCCCCGACCTCGAGAGAGGACATTGCCAAGTCTTTCATCGACGTCATCAGCAAATCCGATGAAGCCAAGGAAATCTGCGATGCTGACGACGGCTGTTCAGTCGAAAACGTAGACGTCGTGTGTGGCTGGCCAGCCAGGCGCCGTAAGAGGGCGCTTCTCGACGGCTCTATAGGTAAATCAATAAACCAGTTCGTAGTTAGCTCATGGGCACATTGGTCCAAATGACCTTTCATTTATCCTGTCAGTTAGGGGCACTTCACTCGTTTTCAGAACGACGTAATGCATAAGCTGTACGTAACGATGTATGGGATTCACCAATCCTGTTCAAACAAGAAATGAACTTGCATAGACCAGATGACCAGAATTATAATTCAATTAACATTTGGGAAAGCATCCATTACATTATTTTGTATTGAATATATTAACAATCTTTATTGCCAAATAACATTTTATACCGCTTTCAGTAACTCATACATTTTTGGCCCGCTCCTGGTCCGAGCTTCGAGCCCGCGCCAAGCAGTAAAAATTGCGTTCAGTGCAGGACCGGCGCAGTGTTTTCAAAAGTGTGGGGGTCCACTTCCGAGTTTAATGAGCTAACAATGCAGTGACTATAGCAGAGCCGCGCTACGATGACCCATTCATAAACTCGGTAACGTAATGGATAACTGCCATGGTAACTGAACACGTTATGGACAGAGCGGAAGTGAATTTTCGCAGGATATTTCATGTGCGTGTCGCGCGCTTATGAGCTGAGCAGCGGAAGCTGTGACCTTTGACCGTGAAAGGAATTTTGGCCCCTGCCTGTCGCTGCTATCGTTAATAAACTCTTCGATCAGCGCCAGGCCCGCGCCTGGTCCGCGCCTGGTGCTAGCTGCAGCAGCGCCAAAATAGTCCGCACCTGGTGCGGGACACTGTAGGCCCCCACCCATTCATGAATTCAAAATTTTCGACTTGGTCCGCTCCTGGTCCGCTCCTGGTCCGAGCCAAGAGGGTTACTGAAAGGGGTATTAGTAAGGTGGATGTGCTGGCAAGCATGAAATATTATAAGGATTGCATGAAATCACAGATGCTTATCCTGGTGAATTTAAAAACCAACAAGCCTGTTGGTACGGATTACATTTTCCGCTCATGGGCAAAATGAAACTGCTAAATGGCTTATTCATCGGTATTATTTTTTATTATTTTCGTTTCAAATTCAAACGTCATTACACTTTCTCCCTCTTTTCTTCTTCTTTCACTCAAGATTCATAGGCCATATTTCTTTCAATTTGGTCGTCATTCTCATTGCCTCTGAAATATTATTTTACAGAGAAACACTGCACATAAGCGTCAAACACTATGATCAGTTTCATTTTTCATCGTTAAACATTGAAAAAAAACCCCGATTTTATTGCATAATATTCTCTATGACATGGCAGACGGAAAAGCAACGCCGGATTTGGACCGCGTCTTCGATAATGTGACAACACAAGGATACCAGCCCATGCGGATTATGTTAAGCCTGGCGGCGAACGCAACAGGCCCAGGCGGCCAGAGCCGGGCACAAAAGAAGCTGACGAACTGGGCGCAGTCCCTACTCGCTGGAATACTGGCTCCAGCCCGGGAAGGAATATCGATACTTCGTGAGAAGTTGGATCACGTGACCGACTCGGATTTTTTCATGCTCGTGGGGGATCCTGGGATAGAATGCGACGAGGGATATGTTCCTGACGGCAATAATCAGAAATGTGGTAAGGTCTTCTGTTATGTGTATGTCTGTGTGTGTTGTTGCCGCACCGTTTTTCAGTGTGTTTTGTATGAGCTTAATAATAATTGGACAGCTTTCGCATCAACGGACGGCCTATTATAGATTCCGGAAAATTTATTTGAAAAGAATTTAAGAAATGTTTGACGGCTTTTTTATGATTCATTGAGACGATTCATAATATCTTTGGATGACGATAGAGGTGACAACTGACCATTATTAGGCCTATGTCTTATTTGATATTATAATGAAATATCATTATATTCATCAACAAAAGCATTTTCACGTTTCAAGTTTGGTAAATCATCAATGTCTTTACCTTTTTAAGATAACTCGTTTTCAATCTGAAGACTTGGTCTGCCTTGACAACGAATAAGGTCTATCAAATGAATTTTAATTGTAGATAATTTATGAATCTTCCTTTCTCCTCGAGATTCGACCATTCTCAAATCGATCACCTGTGCTGAAGAGATGATTAATCGATGTGATTGCTATGAAGCACAGGTTATCCTATCCATATTGTATCCATTATGGACTGCATTTTTGTTTTCCTGTGTACTGCTTGCACCGTGCTATGATAATAGTTTTGTTTCATATTCGCTGCTTCCACCCCTGACAGTTGCCTGCGCGACCGGACACTATTACGACCCGTTGTCGAGATCGTGCAAGATGTGCGGCTACGGCTTCTACCAGGACACCGATGCCCAGCTGACCTGTATGAGGTGTCCGGACGGACAATCGACACTGGAGAAGGGGAGCCCCGATATTGCCAGTTGCAGAGGTATGGCCGTTTGGTATTATGTTCGAAGGAAATTAAAGCCCAAATATAAACCTGGATTGAGTGAATGCAGCAATATACGTTTGTGAAAGTTTGAGGAAAATCAGAATATCGATTCAAATGTTATGAGATTCTAAAGTTTTGGAGCAGTCATCGTCAGCGACCGCAATGTGAAGAGGATATAATGCAATGAAAAATCAACATAAGATTATAGCATAATGAAAAAGCATTTGACTTACCTATTTCAGAAAACAGGGGGAATAATATTTCCCTTAACTTATTCCATTGTGCTGAACAAGTGGATGGAATTTGTATCTTTTTACGAAATATGAATTTTGGGGAATCCTCCTCATCAACCAATCTTAATCACATCAATGTTTTTTGTAATAACAACAATCAATGTACTAGAATTCACAAAATTCTTACATTCCAAAAAAAATAAATAAATAAACAGTGAAGAACAGTCCAAAAGAGGAAAATATTAATGTTTCTATTCATATGAAAATGAAATTAATCCAAATTTGAGTGTAATTTGCAGATGACGATTAAATTATGCACCATTGGTACCCATTCAATTCATCATCCGCTTCTCTGGAAAAAAAAAGAGCATTTTCAACGGTATGAATAATTATGCTGTAAAATCAAGTGACATGAAAGGATTCACAGCTAAGCAAAGTGCACAATCCACAAGTCCAAAACTCTTCAAAATTGTATGTTATGCTCTTCTCCGACCGCAGAAAGATGGTTGTTAAACTATACAGGTTTGCTTTGTTCAAAAGATATCAAGTTTAAATATGCCGACATCGGCACGCGATGATCATGAATTGGATCTACAACACACTGCAGGCCCGTAACTAAGATTTTTATGGGAGGGTTCAGAATCAGAAATAGTGGTCCTTTTTATATCCACTTCCGGGTTTAATCAGCTGACAAGCAAAAACTAAACAAAACAAAAACGAGCCAAAGGAAAAAAAAATAAAAAAAACTAAAACAAAACAGCTCCCTCGTGCATTTTTTTAATTTCGTTTTTCGCGCCACTTCCGGGTTTCATCGGCTGGCAAGAAAAAAAAAAGCTTCATTTTTTTTTTTTTGGGTGCCACTACAATCGCCTTCTTTCATTTTTATTTCTTATTTCATTTTATTTCTTTAATCATTTTTAGCTGCTGGCTAATGGGGGGGGGGGGGGGGGTTGGCTAAAATCCTCTTAACCCCCCCCCCCCCCCCCCCCCCATCCCCCTAGTTACGGGCCTGCATTGTGTACCCTCTCCATGACGTGTTGCAGCTCCATGGTATGGCGTTACTCCTACTGACATCATATCTTTTCTGTGTCCCATAGATGAGTGTGAAAGGGGCTATTTCTCCACCACCGGTTTCTCGCCCTGCATCCAGTGTCCACCAGGCACGTTCCAGCCGCTGATTGGTCAGTCGGAGTGTTTTGAGTGCCCGGATGGTAGTCGCACGTGGACACGGGGCGCCACTGACGTAGAACAGTGTGAAGAACTTGAATAAAAATTTGCAAAGATTTTAAAGGGGAATTCCAGACGATTTTCATGATTTCACATCATGTAGTACATAAATCAACAGTTTCGTGTATAGATTTGTGGAATTCATTGTGGTTCTTGAGCAGAAAAAGAATACTCTGAAAAACCTTAAACAAATTACACTGAACAATTATGATGACATAGAGGCTCACATATTTCAGAAATGTAATAGTGTAATTCTATTACAATACCGCTTGCTTAACAAGTTCAGCTGTATAGAATCTATGCATGTCTTCTTTCTTTTGTTCTGCTTCCATGAGCCCCAACTCTTGCATTCTTATAGTGAGGCTGCATGTCATCATCCTTGTTCATTGCAATTTGCTATAAGTTTCGAAATTATCCTTATTCTTCATCCCAATTTTCGTAAATTCTGAAACTCTGTCCTCAGTATAACTAATTTATGGTTGTTCAAATGTTAAAATCTGAAAAACATCCAGAGGTCTCCTTTAGGCTCAACTGTACCATTTTCCTGCTACATTTTCCTCTTTTTTTTTCTTTTTTTTTTTACCATGATGAGTTTGCAATGTCTATTCTGTTCCAGCTTTATTTCTAATCATTCAACTCCTCTTTAAGCCAGACTGAAGAATATTATATATTATGCAATTTATTTAGAATACCTTGTCAGCTTTAGTAAGTATCTGATAATGCCCATGAATATTTATGTGAAACCTTCTCGGAGAGTCGAAGTATATCAACATAATTGATTTGATATGTAGTTCACGATAAAACGATTCTTCAACATGGCAATGTACTCACTAAAAGAAATAAGAGAAACACCACATGGAAACTAGCAACTCTTATGCCAAAGTACGAATTAAATGCTTGAAAGATGCAAAGAAAACATTTTGAGAGAGTTCAAAACTCAATATAGAGATGATGATGAAACAAATTTGATTCTTGTTAACAGACCACTGTTGACAGGTCAAATGCAATGTTAAAAATTATCATGCACTCTGCAATATTTCGGATCAAAATCCAAACTTTGTATGTTCACTTTTAAAAGACAAAAATATGACTCACTATCGAAGACAGTATCGGCAATGAATGAATGAATACATAAACAAATAAATAAATACATACATGCATACACACATACAAACATACATAGGATTACCTCTTAATTAAAAGAATTAATCAAATGCTTATTTGAACTTTATAGTCCTATCCGTGCTGTTGAATCCATACTGATCATAGGCTATAGAAGACATTCTGTTTACCACTATTTGACTTATTTTGCTTGCCAGTACCGCCGTTTGGTTATCTGCCCTGCTCACATTAAAAACTAAAAACCATTATTAGTTTAAGGCAACTTTGTCACCAAGAAGACAAAATTAATGAATGATTAATTGGTTTTTATTGACTAATTGCTAGGTTCGTCGGTAAATTGAAGTTAAGTATGGAGAACAATTGGATGGTCCGCAATGAAATCATTTAAAGGAATTAAGTATGCATTTATTTAGGTATAGGGATATTCTTCAGCAAAAGATTTATTAAGTAAGTTACAGGAGTAGGGTTGCCTCGTAGGCAATGAAATTTGATCAGTAAGCAAGGGTAAGAGCCATGGAAATAGACAGTTTAGAAGCATGTGTTTGGTCTCAAGAAAAGGCTGCATAAAAGATGAACAAAATAACAATGAAATAAAGAATTTGACAAAGGGCGATGAACGAGAGAAAGACATCCTTTGTTTTATCGGCTTGTGATGTTGCAAGGATCAAGTTGAAAATGTGAGCCCAACAAAGGTATATATAGTTACAGTGCACTCCAGTTATAACGAACACGGTTATATGAAGTTCCGGTTACCACGAAATAAAAATCCAGGCCGCAACATAATTATCCTCTCTATTTTTTTTTTCCATTGTTTAACTTTGTTTGGTTATAACGAAATCTCAATATAACGAAAGAAAATTGCCGAGGACTTCGTTATGATGGGAGTCCGCTGTATTTAATAGCTTTATATGAAGACGAATATGCCGAGTGAGTGGAAATATCCATTGCTATCATTTGATTTGATTTGATTTGATTTGATTTGATTTGATTTATTGATTCCTGTGTTATCAATGTACATTATTAGATATTCCGTCTTTGACAAACATATTAAACGCTCATTTCCTACATTCACTGATATAATATACTAACAAAAATCAACCCACATCTCGACCAACTTCGAAATCATGCCTGCACTTTTCATCACTTTGAATTCACTTTATACTGGATATTGAATAAAGCTTGACTGAAAGTTCAGCAAATTTTGACCGTGTGCACATTGTTCATGTTGTTTTCGTTTTTGAGTAATAAATAAATACATGCTTGGTTTACTTGAAAAAAATAGATGGGGAATGGGTACAATATCACTGTGGTGTCAGATACAAATTCAAACTCCGTCTATAACCGCTAAAAATTGTTTGCTTGACTGAAAGTTCAGCAAATTTTGACCGTGTGCACATTGTTTTCGTTTTTGAGTAATAAATAAATACATGCTTGGTTTACTTGAAAAAAAAAAAGATGGGGAATGGGTACAATATCACTGTGGTGTCAGATACAAATTCAAACTCCGTCTATAACCGCTAAAAATTGTTTGCTTGACTGAAAGTTCAGCAAATTTTGACCGTGTGCACATTGTTTTCGTTTTTGAGTAATTCCAATTCATTCCCTAATCACATGATAATGCTCAGATTGGAATACATTGCAAAAGGATCATGAATTTAGAAAAGCATGCAAGGTCCCTCCCTTTAAGTGATATTATTATTGGGAACTAATTCTACCATCCATGACGTGGAATGTGGGACAACCTTACGTGGACAACCTTTCGAAAGTTGGCTAACTATCTTACAAAGATTTAGCATCATAATCTGTACTCTCCACCATGCTTATGCTTCTTCTTCTTCTTCTTCCTCTTCTTCTACTATACTACTACTACTACTACTACTACTACTACTACTACTACTACTACTACTATTACTACTATTACTACTATTACTACTATTACTACTACTACTACTACTACTTCTACTACTATTACTACTATTACTACTACTACTACTACTATTACTATTACTACTACTACTACTACTACTACTACTACTACTACTACTACTACTACTATTACTACTACTACTACTACTACTACTACTACTACTACTACTACTACTACTACTATTACTACTATTACTACTACTACTACTACTACTACTACTACTACTACTACTACTACTACTACTATACTTCTGTACTACTTCTACCACTACTTCCACTACTACTACTACTGCAACTACCTCTATTTTACTGCTGCTATTGCTGCTGCTCTACGACTACTATATACGACTGTTGTTGCGGCTTATAGGCTTACTACTACCATCTACCCCTACTACTATGTAACTTTCATCACCCCTACTTATACTTCTGTTACCATTGCTACTTCAAGTGCGGTTAAGAATGAAACACGAACAGTTATACTTGTGTGTTATGAAAAGTGAGTTAAAAGGGAAATAGTGACATCAGTAATCCCAAGCCTGTCTGCCACGTATTTTACACAAATGACTATGTTGATATAATTTGATTCAACGTACAACAGTTGATACGTTCGAAATATATTTTTCTGCTAAATTTCAAACGTGCCATGAATTTTGATAGCTGCAATGTTCAGTGCAACTTCACATTAAACCAACTGAACTGAACCAAACCCGTTTTCCTTCAATGTATGAAAGGGTCACACCAAGAACAAAGTAACACCCCGACGTTGAGATGTCTATACATAGGACATCCATACAACACAAAATACTGTATCTATTAGACACAGTTTGGAAGCAAGCGTCATTGCACCTTATCATAAACAGCGCCATCTCTTCAAACGCGCGCCAGTTGTACAAGATTTTATTTCCCCCCCCCCCACCACTTTTAGCACACAGTGTGAAAACTTGTACACATTGTACTACAGTATCAATACGCGTGAGACGGAGTCTGCTATTTGCATGTGGCCAGCATACTTTGATGTAAAACAAAACAAACAAACAAATAAACAAACAAACAAAGCTTCCAAGTGATACTTCACTTGTTACATAGCAAAGATATTTTTGTTTTATGATTGATAATATCATATAATATTTTCTCATCATTTTCTCTGTTTGTTTGTTTTTAAAGCAGCTGTAATTGCAACTATCTTTAACTTGAATGGAGCTGACTCATTTTGGGATCAAAATCTTTACGTACTTTACTCTTGCCAACAAAATAATCTTGGTGATACAGTATATGCAGGTCTAGGCCTCTTCAGAAATCGAACGTCTGATATCTTGTCACTAACTGGCATCACGTCTTTTTGAATTTCACAATCGGGGAACGATTTAAATGAACTATTGCGTTTTCTGAAACTTGCTACTGCTGTTTTATACTGTTACTGTTACTGTTATTGTTACTGTTACCGTTACTGTTATTGTTACTGTTACTGTTACTGTTACTGTTATTGTTACTGTTACCGTTACTGTTATTGTTACTGTTACTGTTACTGTTACTGTTTCTGTTACTGTTACTGTTATTGCTATTGTTATTGTTATTGTTACTGTTACAGCTATACTTTTATTGCTATCGTTATTGTTGTTATTATTGTTATTATTACTGTTAAAGCTATACTTTTATTGTTATTGTCATTGCTTTCATTATTGTTATTGCTGCTGTTATTGCTGTCACTATTACTATTGGTATTATCATTTTGTTTTTAATCATTGTCTTTGAATGCCACACCTTCTGTATGTTTGAGAACACATCATGTCGTAGTCCATTCACCCAAAACTGAGTCTATATTGGTGACCGGCATTCTTTCTCTTTCTGTGGCAGCTGTATGAAAATAATTTGGAATGAATTACAGGCCTACATCATTTTATAAACCTTAGGTTCTAAATAAAGTGAGAACAGATGAAATATTGATAATAATAGCATATACCGACCTTCTAGAATAAATAAGTCACTTTTGCACCTTTACCCGTGTCACACTCTCTGGGAGCGCCTTTTTGGGCAAACTTTGCACCTTTCAGACCGGTGTCACAATGGGGGCATCATTAGAGATAAACCTTTTGAACCTGTCTTGTCTGAAAGGTGCAAAGTTGTACCCATAAAGGTGCTCCCAGGGCGGCACTTGTAACGGTGCAAAGTTGAACAGTTTTTGTTAAGAGTGTATATATAAAAAGTTTGACCGCAAAATGGGCTAAATGCAATTCATAACAGCATTATCAGACGGAGCAAAATAAGGCTTTTCTTTAGAAATACCTCGCTTATTACATAGCATGGAATATTACTGAAGCTATGATTAAGATTTATCCCATATTTTCTCATTATTTTCGGAGGGCTTTTTCAGCAATTTTAATTGCCAAAATCTCAGCGAGAAGGGAAGTAACTCATTTTACGATTAAATTTCATGAATATTATATGTGAGTTTTCACTCTGCCTATTATTTTTAGTTCGCATGTTATCAACTCACACCAAATAATGTTTGATCAGGGTCATCCGGTAAGTTTAAATTGAAGATGGAGGAAACTTATGACTTGACTGGAAATTTTGAATCAAGATCAATGTAATTTTTGCAGGCTAGAAGCCAGACAATAGCTGGAATTAAAGTAGTAGATTTTTCCTATCACGCGTAAAATGCTATCGGCAGTCCAGCTACAGTGCAGCCTGTTTGATTTACTGAAGATCCATTGTTCCGGTTTCCTTTTTCAGTTCGTTGATAGTCGACGTTTGTATGACGCAAAAGCAAATGAGGCGAGATGTCTTCTAATGCGATCATCATTGTGGCCCCAATCATGCATGAAAGCACACACGTAATAACAGACAACCTATAAATTATAAAATTAATAATGCCCAATTCAGGTCGTCCATCTCCCTTTGTTTGGACGCAAACGAAAAGGCAACTCCAATATCATTGCTAAACACAGCATTATAGCCGGAGCTCATTAATCTATACTGCCCTTGCAAAAGGAGCGAGGGAGAGATTAAACTTTTAATGACGTCCGTGTGAACTCGAACTGTTTTTTTCCATCCTCACATATGGGATGAGGCTCAAATTTACAGCAATTACGACTACAGGATGAGAACTCAAAAGGAAGAGCAATTCGTCACAGTGTGCTAACATTTTACGTCCATGACTATGTTCGCAACTAATTGCCACACTTGACTGGCTCCTCCGAGCACGTGACTTCGTAGTCAGCCGTCCTCCTCTTCATTTTTTTTTACTTGTTTTATTTGGTGCTTTTTTTTCCGAAAGACACTTTTTTTTTCTTTTCTCCTCAACAGCTTTCATAATGTTATTAACGTGTTTTTTTTTTCTATTTCCACTCATAGTTTCTTATCTCGCTCTTTTCTCTTTTGATTGAAATAAGTGCTCATTTTTATTTCTTTTTTGTTTTGTTTTTTATCTATATAGATAATGAAAATAGTTGATAACATAATGTGAGAATTCAATTGACTGGGATAATTTTTATGGAATAAGTCTCTCAAATTTGATAATAATGATAATGATAATAATAACAATGATAATGGTACTACTACTACTACTAATAATAATAATGATAATAATAATAATAATAATAATTATAATAATAATGAGGTCTTATTTACCCAGGGAAGCCTCTTCAGTGTTGTCATTGCTCTATCACAGGGCCCTGCCATTATTATTACCCTAGCATTGCCAGGTACCCATTTTACACCTGGGTCGAGAGGAACATAGTGGGTAAAAACATCTTGTCCAAGGACGTAAGCACTGGGCGGGATTCGAACTCGGGTCCTCCGAACGGGAGTCAGGAATCTTATCCACCATGCCACAGCGCCCCCAGCCCCAACTGTGACTGTGAGTTCTATACTTTCACACATTTTATTGAATCACCATAAACATGATGCTATGAAACCACAGTTCTCATGAAATGGTGTTAATGTTTGCTTGCCTTACTTTTCTTACTGTATAAAATAAGTTTATTTTGTTAATGAATTCAAAGAAAGCACATCGAAAAATATACTTCCAAGTAAGGGAAATATATTACATAATGTTAATTAAGAATACCCCCGGCATATTTCTATTGTCTAGGCAATAAAACAGAAGATTTTCCTTCAGGCATTATAATCATTATTTTGGGTGTCCAAGGCGTCTAACGGACTCTGCAGATAAGAGGATGCAGTCATTCGTGTAAATGTTGCCTAATTTGTTCGCCTATTCCCTTGTGAGATGTTTACCACGTGGCTCCATCTCACTAACTTCAGCGCGCCGCCGCCCTTACCACGATTGTCTACCAGAGAGCGGCTTCCCTTCATTGCATTTATCTCATCCGGTCCTCCGCATCCTCTTCCATTCAAAGAGTTTGGTTGCCATGGGCAACGCGTACGTCATTGGGATGATGATGGCATTACGTAACCCAGTTATCCGCGGAATGTGTGGATATAATTTGGGGGCTTAGTACCGACAATCGGTTGGCCTCAAAAGGGTTCATGAACATCATTGGTTGGAAATGTCCGTCCAGGGGAAAAACAGGCCAGAGTACCAGTTTTGTAGGCCGTGCCTTGATCATTTAAAGTCTGGAAGCTCTGCTGAAATCTCATAGGTAATGTATCTACTAGTATCTATATATATATATATATATATATATATATATATATATATGATATGTTTATATAATATATATATATATATATGAAGAGTTTGTTTGCAAAAACCGATAAGTCCATATTTGACAAATGGAGATATTTGCGATTAAATTACAAGAAAAATAAAGAGAATGATAAGAAAATTTTTGCTTCTTTTGACCATAACTTCAAAAATATACCTTTATATATAGTGACCAATATATCATTTAAGAGGTATTATTTTGTACTTCATGACAGAGACCGTACTTCAAAATCTTCAAAAAGGGACTTATCGGTTTTTGCAAACAAACTCTTCATATATATATATATATATATATATATATATATATGAGTGTAAAACTTGCAAAAATATAGTCTTAACCTCTACATCAGCACAATTTGTTATGACCAAAATGAAAAGAATAGGGCCTACATGGAAACATTAGAACAACTATTAACAACAACAAAAAAGTCCGGGTTGTATCGGTACAGCTGTATATAGGCTTTACACTTCGGCGAGAGAGAGAAAGAGAAAGAGTGAGATAGAAATAAATAAATACAGCTTTTGAGACAGATAAAATAGTCAATATTTACTTTTAAACAACATTTCACGTTGTAGACCTTGTATACACGTCATCGAATGTATGCGCGTGATATAACTGATATAAAACCATTCATAAATCAAAGATAGGATTCATCGCCACGTATTATGTTGTTACTGAATGTCGTAGTGAAGTTTCATGTACATCGTATTGAGATTTTTCAAAAGAAGTGATGACAATATATTGAGTTAGAAGATAAAGTACACAATATTGTAAAGTAACTTCGACTTATTAGATTAGGTATAAGAGGTAATTTTCACAGTTTCCCTATTTATACCATTTATCTTGGTTCAAATGTTGGATTCCATTTTCTACGCATGTAACGTGTGAGCCTGAAAAAATCCTTTTATAATATCAAAGGGGAAAAAATAGGTGCTGTACTGATATTTTGAAGACGTCATCAATAGAAATGGCATCTTGTGCCTTCCAGTTTACCAGGATGATCGGCTGGCACTCTTGTATAGTGATTGTTAAAATCATTGTTTGTTTATAATTTGTCCTATATACAAGGTAAGACTTATTGCATTTCAACAGTTCCTTATTTTCAAGGACCTTTTCCTTCAAAATAATTTTCCAATTGTCTAGGTTGCTATTGCTTAGTGGGTTAGGAGATCCCACTTGGAAAAGTTGAACATTATTTTTCAGCAGAGATTATCTTCCTTCAAAAAAAAAAGTAAAAACTATCCTTACTTCATTTATCTGGAGTATCTTTGTCCTTGCCTGCATGTGTGTACGTGCGATTGTGTGTGTGTGTGTGTGTGTGTGTGTGTGTGTGTGTGTGTGTGTGTGTGTGTTTGTATGTCTGTTGGGGTGGATGTTATTATTTATTTGTACAGACGTTTTTGTGCTTTAAAGCTGGTAAGGTAGTAATATGCTGTGACACGCATAGTACGATGATAAATGTCTATGCGTTTATCGTTATAATATTGTTGTAATGTATATATAAGATATGAGGTCTTGGTAAGGCGAATTCGGTTCTTAACAGCCTGTTCTAATTGAAAGAGCAGAGTTAAAGAGAGCTAAGAACAGCTCCGCCTGATATATAACATTCCCGTACACGGAGGTCAGTGATGGTATTATCGATACAAATCACTCGATATATCGGCGTCAACCTGCGGTGATTGACCATCTGATTGAAGTCGGTCAGGTTTATTACTGCCGTGGGAATGATTTGGAGAGGGGGAAATTATTGCGCGTTCTTCCATCCAAAACTATAAACAATTCATATCGTCACCGCGATAAATTACGTCGCACTTTTTCCGGGCCAGAGTGGGTTACCGTGAACAGATGAGATGAAGTATGACGTCAGAGCAGTATCATGATTGTTCAAAATTATTCCTTCCAGTCCCTTCCCGCTTCCTTCCTGCTTCGAGTTGAAAATGAGATTTTACCCATCAGAAAAGACAATCACCTCACAACAGCTTTCAAGTAAACGTCCAATCCAAGGTGGTAAGGTTCCGCTTCACTGTGGAGGTTCGCTCCTCGAAAATCAATGAATTAATCATTTCGTGGTAGAGAATATACAAGGAATTTGGGATAGAAAATGCCAACTTTGTTCAATAATCTCCCATAGATGACCAAGGAAAGGTGCTTGTTTATTTTTGTTTAATTGTTTTTGTTTACAAAAATAGTGCTTTTCGCCTGTTTTGGTTTCTTTTGTTTGTTTGTTTGTGGGTTTGTTTTTTGTTTTTTGTTCTCTGTGAGAAAAAGAGTCTACTTTTTCGCATGGCACGATGCGCCTGGTTGATGCCGTTTGCTGAATATTGATAATCGTAAAGAGCGAACTATGAAGGGTCGACATCAGTCGCCTGTTAGTTAGTTAGTTAATTAGTTTGTTTGTTTGTTTGTTTGTTTTTCTGTTTGTTGTTGGGTTTTTGTTTGTGTGTGCGGGTAGGTACGTGGACCACATTTGCGGTTGTATCCTACTCTTTTCGATGAATGAATGAAGTGGGATCTTTTACGTCCTGAGTCGTGACTAACACACGGGACCTTCATTATCCTATCCAAGGGACAGTGTGTTTCCCCTCCTACAAGAGAGGACGATAATGATTACATCCAACATTGCTCAGCTAGATTCAAATGGGAATTGAATCCGAGCCCTCTGATTGCGAGGCAGACACGCTATTAACCGACTCACTGAGCCACATCACCGCCCGTAGAGAAAAGATTTGCAAGTGACATCAATATGGCCCATGGAAGCCTCACAGTATATTCATATCTTCTCAAGATGACTACTTTTTGTTGGGAACGAGACTACTAAGAACTGCGGTGTTTGATTTAACAAGTGTGCTAGCCGTAGTCACTCAACGAAGCTTCATTTTTCACAACTGTTTCAGCTCCAGACCATGTTTGCACGTCTACACACCTTGCCCAATAAAGTAGTAGTATCACGCCCTCAAGCCGATCGAGCTGGTCAATTTGTGATCACGTTGATCCGGACAGCTGACTACAACTTGTGTTTTATGTTGTCTATTGATTGTTGTTAATTTTGCTCACATCGCGTGCTACATCTGTGGTGAATAAAGAACGCCCAGTGACCAACAATTTACAGTATAATAAAAAAGTAATGATGATAATGATAATAACATTTAGGCTTCAGAGCGCCTTTTACAAGATGTTTCTACACGCTTTGCAGAGAGCAAAACAATTGGACGTTGACAAAAGCAACAAGCATAAAAATCGAGAACGAGTGAATTGCATAATCATCGGCATTGTTCTTGAAATATCAGCCCTCACTTCATTTCTTTGACTACAATGAGACTGAGAAATAAAAATAACTGTGGAGAAGAGATTATTCGATGCAGTGGATAAGAAAATAGAAGTGGTATATAACATATATATATATATATATATATATATATATATATATATATAAACATATATATATATATATATATATATATATATATATACGATCTCTGTCATAAAGTACAAAATAATACCTTTTAAATGATATATTGGTCACTTCATATAAAGGTATATTTTTTAAGTTATGGTCAAAAGAAGCAAAAATATTCTCATTATTCTCTTTATTTTTCTTGACCTTTAATCGCAAATATCTCCATTTGGCAAATATGGACTTATCGGATTTTGCAAACAAACTCTTCATATATATATATATATATATATATATATATATACATAATATATATATATATATATATATATATATATATATATATATATAATAGAGTAGGTGTAAGGTCGACAGTTGTATCAAAATAATAGGCTCATTTTACTGCCAAAGGCCAGAGGGAAAAGTATTGAGCTCTGTGTCTGAATTTTATTTTTTCTTTAAAGAAGGAACTTTTCTATCGAAATTCGTTGACATCCCGATTTCAATCAAAACTTATTCTCATGTTTAAACAATGCCCTCCGGTTTGAGATAACAATACTGAAGTAAGTAAGTACTCATGTAGTGACAGAGAGAGAGAGAGAGAGAGAGAGAAAAGAAGAAGAAAGAAAGAAATAGAGGGACATATGATGAAATCTGAAAATACGTCATGTCATTTCATCAGAGAATATGATTCTTATTCCTCTCTTTTCGGACCCTTATATCAATCAAATTGGTTTATTTTGAAACTTCTCGCTGCCGGCTTGAATTATTTTTGATTTTTCTCCGAGTAAGTTTTTCTTTGTTATTTGCACTCATTCGTTGCATGCCTTATAATACTCGGAATCATCTTAGTAGAATTCTGTTTTCATTTTCTTCAGTTATATAGGGGACATTTTGTCTGGATTACGGCAGAAGGACTCCCATTGCTGCTTGGCGTCACGGAGCCCCATATCAACAGTTTCTTTTCTTGACATCCGAAAGGGAAAAAAAAAAGAGGTCACCGAGAAATTTCAAAGAAGCAGAAAACACAAAGGGAAATGCCGAGAGGAATATAAATGATAAAAAAATCTGAACTTAATTTCTAAGGCAAATGCCATCGCGCAAAGCAATAACACCAGGACCCCTGTCCAATTTTAGAATCGGATGAGGTCGAAAAGAATACACTCCAAAAGCTGACAGCGGCTACAGATCGGCATGGCCAGCTATATCTTCTTTTGTTGGAGGCGGAATTTTGGGGTATGCATTCCACCTTGCCGGAGCGCCTTGCTCCTGGCCAATGACCCGATTTCTCGAAATGTCAGTACGTATTAAGGATTTTAATAAATGGACATGCACCTCACGAAGCTGATTGAATTTGGAAGGTGACGAGGAAAATGCGCTTTCAACCTCAGGGCCAATCATGTAATTATTTCCATTTCCCGCGCTCGGCGTAAAGAAAAAAAAGTGGAAAAGAAAAGTTCGCATGACTCCGTGTCTATCTTCTAAAAGACGTTGCAGCTCTTATCAAAATTTATACGTTCACATTTCCAAACCAAATTTATACTGCTTTCTGAAATTCCAATTATTTGAACAATGTTTGAAGTAAAGGTAAATGACCTTAATTTTTTTTGTTGCAAAATTCACTTTCTATGTTTCGTTTGTATAACGGTCAGTTGCCTTCTTCTTTTTCTCATTATTTCAGTTAAACAAGGACATACATTCTTCTCCCACTAGGCAATCTGATGAATTTCATTTACAAAATCCTAAAACGGTAATGGCTCTGAAATCTATCAGACGCACTGGACCCGATATTTGGAACTCTCTTCCTTCTGAAATTCGAACGTTAGAGTCTATGCACTCTTTTAAGAAAGCTGTAAAGATGATGCTGCTCTCTGGATATCAGTGAGCTTATAATGTCATTGTAATTGTATTGTATATGAAATTCCCTCGTGGAAATATCGCCGTTCTGAATTTATTGCGTAATGTTATGTAACCGACCATGACCTATAACTGTTCACCTGTACCTCGGTGAGAAAATACTTTACCATGCTTTACTATTCAGTGATCCAGGTGATTTAACTTTGTGTATTAGCGAAAGCAGACAGACCTCTCCTCTCTCCTTTCTTCTATCCTACCTCTATGCAAGTCATCACTCCCTCCTATTTTCCTATATGTTATGTATTATGATCGAGGGCTGCATGCAAATCAAGCAATGCTTAAGCTGTAGCCCTTCTGCGTTATTCATTGCATCGCTGATATGTTTTGTTGTACACTGTAAAGGCAATAAAGAAACTTACTTTGTTAACGATTAATGTTTATGACTTATTGTATATAATATATGTATGGCACCAACAATGTATATGATATATGTGTATGTATATCTGCATTAGCAATGATATAATGCAGGAACCAATAAAATCAAATCAAAGTCAAATATCCTCAGTTGATTATATTGACATATTTTGATAGTATGACAGTGCGTGAGAGAGAAGGGGGGTAATAGAGAGAATGATCTTGCCGTGAAGTTATTTATCTTGTATCTCTGGTTGTTCTTTCTAAACTTGCAAATTATCAAGTGTATTAAGATATCATTGGTTAACTTCCTCAGCCGCAATGCGTGTCATCAACAATCCTTGCACCCGACCCTATAAACATTACGGTGATGTTCATGTGCCAAATCTCAAGTCAAATGCTTAATCAGTGAGAGAACCAGGCCAAATAATACAAAGCTTGCCTTATCAAAAAAAGAAAAAAAAAAGAAGTATGCGGTGAACATGGAAAAGCACTGCTCGACGCTGGCCAAAAAACAAACAAACAAACAAATACTATTTCAACACAATTCAACTTTAGCAAAAAGTTAAACTTACACACCAACACATCACAATGGTCACATGTGCCAAATTTCAAATAAAATGCTTGAAAAACTGAATGACTTGGCGCAATCCACAATAGCTTTGCTCTTTTTTTTTTCAAAACATACTGTCATTATGGCAGCCCATCGTTCAACATGGACAAAAAAAAAAACCAACAACCCATATCTTTTGCATATCTAAAATCTCTATCCATCACAAATGATAAATCTCAAATAAAAAAGTACAAAAAAAGGAAATTAACTTAATTCACAGTATTTTGTATGGTTTTCATTATGAAAATGCGGTTATCATGGCAACACAGTATTCAACATGAAAAAAGCTGAAATTTACCCGTGTACACTATAGCAGTCATAATGCCAAATACCCAGTCAATTATGCAGAAGCTGATGGATTCAGCTCAATCCACACTAATATTGTATGTTTTTAATTTCAAAATTTGCTGTTGCCATGGCAGTGCATTGTTCAACAACTGGAAATTAGTAAAATTCCGGTACTCGAACCTGTCCTTTGACATTTGATGTGTCCGCACAATAGTTGATAGGCACAAATGCAACTGCAAGGCATTATGTCAAGTTTCGCTTCGATACCTCTATACCGGTTCTCAATTAACCTTGTCCACAGGAAAAGCACGGACGGGACATATCTTTTGCATATCTGAAAACTATATCCATCACAAGTACTAAATCTCAAATCAAAAGCTTACAAACCAAGGGAGGTACCTTAATCCATTGTATTTTTGTATTGATTTGTATTAATTTCATTATGAAAACTGCGGTTACCATGGCAACACAGTGTGAACCATTTACAATGTTGATATACATAAATGACAAGATTAAAGATTTGTACTGTTTGCACGTAGGACAATTCGGTTATTTATGTACAATTGTAATTATTCTCTTCCTGTTTCGTTTGATCCCGCGTTCTTTAAACTGCTCACTCATATTGTACTCGGAAATCTAGTGAAATTCACTTGCCATTGACTGTGACTATTTCTTTTCCAAATCTAATTTCTCTTTTCTTAGCCCTTTGAAATTAGCTTGACAAGAATGAAAAAAAAAGCTGTTAGTTTGAATGCTTTTTATTCTCAAATTGAATGTAGAAGAAGGAGTTATACTTTCGTAAACCCTAATTCCAAATCTTTATTTCTGAAAAAAAACCCTCATTAATCGTCTCAAAACTCAACCTTCTCTCTGAATCCGCACATCTCGACGTGCATCACGTGCGTTGGTTTAGCCTCTAGAAATCCTCTTCCTTCATCTTTATACCTGTCCTCTTAAGGCTATACCTGTTGCTCCATCCTTGCTTAGTCTATTTTGTTTTTCCTTTTTTTTTTTCGTTAAACAAGAGAGCTGTGTAGCGTTCATGTTTGTTTATGCGTTGTGTAATATATGACACATAATACCCACATAATTATTATGCGCTTATGTGTTTCCTTTGGTCTCTCCTCTTTTAGTCAACTTACCTTGTTTGCTAGTTCAGTAAGTGGTTTGTTATTGTTTATGAAATGTCTGTGATATACAAGCTCCGTTTGTTGTAGCAGATTCCTCCATTTTCGACAATTTCCAATTTGCATTGTCATCACAGTTTTGCATTGATTTTGTTTGATTATGCATATATGAATATCTTTATACTGTAATTGTGTTTTTGTTTGTTATAGTGTGTTTGTTGGAAATTGAGGAAACGAAATGAAATAGAATATAATGTAATGTAAAGTAATGAACTTGAGATGGTGTTGATTGTAATGTGATTTCTTCTTTTTATTTTTAGATTGAGTGGGTAGTAGAATTACAATAATCACTTGCCAAAGTGCTGTCTTCATATCATTTCTTTAAAAAAAAAAAAAACCGCAACACACAGTCGTCCGTATTTGTAATGAATAATAATGAATTCAAAGAGAAATGTGGATTTTAGCCGAATGTTTTCATCAATAAGGAAATAGTTATTTCCGGTGACAACTTATAAATAGAAGGTATTGATCGTGAAAATTAAATTCTTTGTCGCACGAGGGAAGTCAAGTGTGCTTACTGTAATAACAATCGTCCTACCATGAATTTATTGCATTCACGATGCAGTGATGACTATCACAAGACGAAGACAAGATAAACTGTCATCAAAATCGAGCTTAAAGGAAACCAATATCCAAATTTTTATGTGAGTATAATAGTAGAACATCTGAGAAAGAGTTTTAAGGAAATCGGATAATCGAATTCAAAAAGTTATGATTTTCTTTTAAAGTTTCGGTACCGTCAAAGCAAGATAGAGAGATTATTAGTACACTTTGTGACGTTGTCATGGACAGTAATATAAAGAAAATATAAAGGAAATTTAAAATAATATATTAGTTTCACTTTTTTAACATAATGAAAAAAAAAAACCTTGACAAACCTCTTTCTGAAAGCGGGGGAATAATATTTCCCTTATCATGCGTGAGTCACGAGTAGATGGTTGTGGAATTCTATGTTAATATTTTATTTTATTTTATTTTATTTTTTTTTTTTTTTTAGTTTCGTCCAAAATTAAATCATGAACTAGCAGTGGTAGGCCGACTAGGTTAAAAAAAAAAAAATCATAACTTTTTGAATCGATCACCCGATTTTCCTCAAACTTTCATCGATTTGTTCTGCTAATATTGATGCTTTCACTCAATCTACATTGATAGCTGGACTTTCGTTTCCTTTAAGATGAACATAATATATCGACTGGAGTTTGTTTGTTTGTTTGTTTTTTGTTTGTTTCATTTCCATCTGCGAAGATGGCTGGATAGCCCATATTTAGCTGCAATATATAACTGGTCTTCCATGTGGTCCAGTTGGACGTAAAACAGGAGCACGTCACCGGTTTAAACACCCTGCTCTACGCGATGAATAATCTTTTACGGGATCTTTTACGTGCATGGGTTGTGACTCTCTCATACACGGGGCCTCTATTTTAAGTCCTATCCGAGGGACAGAGTGTTTTGCCTCTTACGAGAGGGGACGATGTGATTACACACACCATTGCTCAGTGGGATTCGGGAATCGAACCAGGGTCCTTTGGATCGTGAAGCAGACGCGCTACCGACTGAGCTAACTCACCGGAGTCACCGTCACTGATATGCGTACGCTTCAATGCACAATGCATTCGCTGATGGGTGCTATTCTTGTTTCGTTTTGTTTTGGTTTGTCTTTTGAACATAATGCCCCGTCGCCAGCGAATGAAGATCGATGCAATCAGACGTCCCATTTTTCCCCCTTGCTACCTGGGTACCGTTGCATAAAACTTTTTTAGCAACCTTAAAAAATTCAGGTTGGGATTTGCCAAACCTGAATTTTTTAAGGTTGCTTACCTAAGAATGTAAAATCCGTTGCATAAAAACTCTGGTTGGGAGCTTCCAACCGGAATTTTGTGATTTCAACCGGAAAAAAATCCGGTTGGAGTTTTATGCAACGGGCCCCAGGTCTTTAAGGGGATTGTAAAGTTTCTGTTGTCATGGTGCTTCAGGTTTCTAACGTTTTTTGATAATATATTTTTGAGATAATGAAAAACCTCTTATGAAATATGAAAGAGCATAATTCTAAGAGGAATTCAAAGTTTGCTTGATGAAAATTGGCTTTGAAATGGCTAAGATATTGGCCGAGATAACATCCTAATAAAATGTGCACCCACCTTTTATTAGGATCGCTTTGTTTTAGTTTGTCTTTTGACATCTCGGCCATTTCAAACCCGATTTTCATCAAATACACTTTGAATTCCTTTTGAATTGTATAATATAATATGCTCTTTAACGTTTCTTAAAATGGTTTCTGAGTGTCTCGCAAAAAATTAAAAGCTGAATTCTCATCTAAACCAATACTATACTATCCCTTAAAAGGCATAATTTACCATTTGCAGATGAAACAAATGCCCAGCATTAGTGCTTTAATGTAGTTCTAAAATGTGAGGTAGGAATAAAAACAACCACTGTAAACATTTGAATCAATATAATCGATGTTAAGTATTGCTGAATACACAAAATATGTACAATAGTTATAATAGAAATGTTTCCAGACTAAACTGTCTACAGTTATGGTTTATTGAGAAAAAAAAAATACTGATATCGCCTTGTATTTCAGGCTTTATTGCGAAAAGTGTATATGGTAGGATGTTTTGTGATACAACACACCTAAACATATGCATCAAAAGTGATACCTTGAACATTTTTTAAATCACTGCTCCCAAAGGTAAACAGGACCCTTTAAACCTGATCCTCACATTGCCGCGAAACTGGGGGTCTTCGACGCCCTGCTGTATGTTATGCATGAGAAAGTTATACTTGAGACTCTAATTGCCATTTCGTGCTTCAAATTAAATGCTTCGAACGATATCAAGTATTCTTGTTTATTCTGATTACAGTCAGGCAACCGTGGCAATGACACCCATACAAGTCGATAAGCAATTTGATCATAATAAATGAACCAATTCTCAATCACTTCCCTCCACTTCCTCATCGAAAGAAAAAAGCTTGAATAGTCCCCTTGATGGACCGTCGTTTCGCTCACTTTAATGTTTGAATTTTGCCTGTAATAGGGGGAAAACATGCGCTAACATGCATGATTTTGAGAGTCCATTAGATTTGGTAGCGAGATATAATGGCTCGCAAAAGAGATTCAAGGGACATCAGAGGGTAACATGACAATTGTCCGTACAAAAGATCACTTCGTCCTGCCGTCTTTTCTTCTCCCGTGTACGTCACGCGGAGCGTTGCCATGGTGACGGATAGCTAGCAGCAATCGTTTGGAGGATTATATATTGCTGCCAATATTCGCCATGTGGCATTGCCTGCATAAAATATTCGCGCCAAAAGAGTCTTTGAGCATTATTTCGTGCCATTTTGAAATTCGCAAATTCAAAAACACGCTCACTCTGAGGCATGTAATATGTCACTCTTTTCTGTATGTGATGTATGTATGTAACAAAATTATTATATAGGTCTACATCATGTATCAATGATACACGTGTTTGTTTGATGTACGTGTATTTGTTTGATGTATGTGTATGATAATACATACCCTAAATTGACATTTGTTTATACATTATTTGTCATATCAATCATATATAAAGCCACTGCGTTTAAAGGCTGATTGAATGATGTGTGTGTGTACGCACAGGGGCGGATCCAGGAATTCTCTAAAGGGGGGGGGGGGGGGGGGGGCGTGACTAATATTTCTGGTGCCACTTCCGGGTTTCGTTTCATTGTTTTTCTTTTTATTTCTTTTGTTTTTTACGAAAAATAAAGGGGGGGGGGGCGTGCGCCGGTTGCACCCCCTCTGGATCCGCCACTGACGCATGGACAAATGGTGTATTAGTCTTTCTTACGTTAAAGTGATGTTATTTGAAATCTTGTCATGTCATGAACGTTTTGTAATGCAAACACAATCCCAAGGATCGTTTATGACCCTTAGTTTGTCCGATGACTACTGTATATTTTGACGACAGGTGACGAAAATCGATGCATGTCCATAATTTTGTCATTTCTGAATCTTGAGGTCATGTATACGTATTTAAAGTTGTACCGGAAACTTGGGGGGGGGGGGGGGGAGCATGTGCTGAAATTCAAGCTAAATAGAGGTTAAAGTGAGTACCGGTAAATATCTTATCCAAACGATGTCTATGAACCAAAGCCAACGACAATGTCGCTTCAAAAGTGAATGCAATCAAATGGAACAGACATGTTTCTTACATCTTCTATAATTTTCTGACAGCGTATAGGAAATCATTCTTCCTTTCGTTTAATAGTTATTCGGATTTCAATAGGAAAAGGAAAATGACGGTCATACCGTACTTAAAAGAGGGTATCGTGTTTTATATCAACACTGTTCTCTGCCGTGAGCAATATTTCAGTTTATCAGTATGGGTATTTCAATATTTTGTGCAAGCTTACTGCAAAACAGGTTTGAACTTTTCGAAGTAATGTTGTGTCCAGTCACCCATTTGTTATCATTTCTCACAATTTGCTACATGTTTTCCAGTAATTATCTCAGTGTTTCTGGTATTTTTTCTTGGTATTTTCTCGTTGGCATATTGACAATGAAATATATCACATTATACCTTTCTTTATGCTTATATCATTCAGTATTTTATATTGTTAATATTTGTCACATTTAATGTTTATCATTCTGTTTACTATTCTACATTTTTGGACGCATATCTCCATTCCTTTTTTTTTTCTGTTCTGCAAAGCTGAATCAATAACACGGTGTATTGACGAAATATTGAATTGTATCTGTTTTATAAGCTCGTATGTATTATGTAATTTTACCATTATATAAGTATAATTATATATATATATATATATATATATATATATATATATATATATAAAGACGATGAAGACAAACAAGTTGACATAATGCATTAGAATCCAACTTCATTTATTTGTAAACCAAATTTTCGACCCTTGCACGGATCTTCCTCAGGGTAACAGTCACTATTTGTATTTATATACAAATATCACTGTTACCCTGAGGAAGATCCGTGCAAGGGTCGAAAATTTGGTTTACAAATAAATGAAGTTGGATTCTAATGCATTATGTCAACTTGTTTGTCTTCATCGTCTTCATGCTCTTATTCCAACACGCGGATAATAATACCATTATATATATATATATATATATATATATATATATATATATATATATATAAACTGTGTACATACTTTGAGAAATAATTTGTAATTTTGCATCGGGTTGCATGGAATGAATCTATTAAAGGAAATAAGGGTACCATCACTTATCAATATTCCAATAATATTTTACACGTGGTTCAAGAGGAATATCGTGGAAACTTTATGTTTCGGATGGATGGAGCAGTTTCAAGCTCAGATAGTGTCCATAACGTATTAACTATATGCCACCTTCCACTTCAATGGATATTTTAAAGCTGTATATTTGCATTGTATTCTTAAGTTTCATGTATGATTTTTATCACAAATTTCCCATTATGTTGACAAACATCGTTTAGCTCCCTTTCCCGGAAAAGTGACCATAGCTCCATTTGTGTACTTCCACAATGATTTGACCACAGAATATGTTCAAAATCTTAAAATATTATCTTAAAGGAGATATTTATAAAAAAAATTGTGTTTGTCTTTTTGGGGCTTGTGGTTGATCCTCATCTAATCTGCTTGGCATAATTATGATGAAGACCATATATAGAGAAGTATGTTCTGTGAAAATATGAGGAATTCTAAAATTCCATAACTTTCTTCTCTCCTTATTCTCTCCTTATTCGCTTTAAAAGTCACCCGTTTCGTATATTCCGAATTTCAATAAATTATTGATAGCTGTATTTGAATATGGAGTCACTTTTACTTCCAAGAAACACACGCATAAAGAGACAGACACTTGTATTTCTACTTGTCAAGAATAAATATACGACAACAGCACAGTATATACATGTGTTGGAGGCACGGCATTTTTTGTATTTTTATTCTTTTTTAAGCTTATATGCAGTTGTATAACAAAGATGTACCCAATACATAACTGCAATTCTACACAATCAGTAAACTTTGTTCAAAATTGAAAGAAAAAAAAATGAACTAGCCCAAATCGTAAAAATTCAATAATACACAGTCAATCATAGGTATTTACATTCATATGTTGTAATAGTAAAGAACAATTATTTGTAGTATAAAAAGGAGTAAATGCTACTACTATATCATTTCATACACACATGATAACCTTGAAAACAGGTCGTGTCAAAATACTATCTACAAATATTTCTGTACAATATCCGTTCATGATTATTATTCCTTTTTAGACACTCTTTATTCGCTTGTAAACTGTAGCGACACTTTGCAGTTAGGGATTTAAATAAGGGAAAATTGAACAATCGGAAATAAATGAAAACATAATAGTATCCATCAGCAAAGATATGCAAATTTTGAATAACATGGTACTTTTCGATTTCATTAGTAAGAAGCTAAACCTTCCAGTGAATATCCCTGGAATTCGTTGAATACATGAAACGAATGAAGAGCTACACAACAAAGAGAGTGGTGTACGTTATCATCTCAATTTTATCATAGATGTCAAAAGCATAAAGAGAAACGCTTTGCATACAATTCAAACACGGGGCACAGTCTTCATTTATGTTTTAGGCCTAAGCAGGTCATAAATGAATACGTATTTTCATCGTAGGATAATCACGACTTATATCATAGTTATCACGTAATCAAAGCAGGAGATATTGGCTTTGTTCGTTTGCAATAAAAAGCTGCAGCGATTGCAGATCCATTCCTAGTAAAAATCAGTGCGACATGAAACCCAATGTTTGATTGATTTCAGTAGCTTCGTTTGAATATTTACTTATCCTTTAATAATGCACTATGGTACATATTCCTTGATGTTGAATCTGAGACAAGCATCTCCGCTTTTCTGATAATGATCACAAGGTACACTATAGCTCAAAATGCCAACACACATCTCAAATTCACGTTGATATTAGCTACATATCTATGAATTACACCAACTTTGAATGGCTCTGAAAGTAAACAGAATACGAACCACCATTAAAATCCCTCAAACTTGTCAATAGCAATCTGCAAATCTGTCTACCTCAGCAATAAGCTGGTATGAAGACACTTTTTTTCACAGAGGATCGAATTACACTTTTGATCCTGTGCCCATGAGAAAAAAAAATGAATGAAGTCAATTCAGTGGATCCATTAAAGAGCACGTAATTTAACAAGCAAATCCAAGTTGGAATCCATGAAAGTGTAGTGATGAGTAGGAAGACGTGAAAATGGAAATTGGACTGAGAGGGCAATCGAGTTGAAATTATAGAAGACGGTCGTTATTTGTCATTTCGGTTGTTTGCTTTTGGTTTCTATCATTTGTAGCTGCAGTTCCAGCATACTTTCCTAAAGTCAATATCACAGAACATTTGGGAAGTGTCATGGAAATCACTTTGGAAATGATAATAAGATTATGTGAAATCAACTGAGCAAGTAACATCAGTGAACTACAATCCGTGGCAGCAAAGTATGACCCGAGTGATCGAGGTCACTTTACACTACACATCATGTGCATATTTTCTTACTTTTCTTTTCTGTAGTTCTTTTTTTTTCTTTCCTTCTAATATGGCAGGAAAGTGCATTGACATCACATGAGTAACATGTCCTAGTACCCATTGTCATTTGATCGATTTTACTCCGCTCTCGATCAACTGGGAATTAACTCTTCTATGCCAGTGAATCAAATGTGCACGAATTTCACACACAAACCTAAGGACAAGAAGTCAATGTGACACGGAAAGGGTTCACGAATTCCTTCTTACACCTATTTCTCCGCAAAAGAAAAAAACTGAAGCAAAACTTTTCTTTTTTAAGGACAATTTGTTTCAATTTGATGGAAGAGCGTGCGTCAAAGCACAAAACACTTCAGCGTCCCGCCACAGTGTGAGAACAGTTGAAGTGCTTGATTGAAAAACCAAAATGAATTAACGCCATTTCTGTCGATTTGAGATATTTGCGACTAAACTTGCTCAAGAAAAAAGAAAATGTTAAGAAAGTATTGGAAAAATATTTATCATAAGTTCAAGAATACACTTTCTGTAACAAGAGACAAAAAGAGGTTTTATATTTCAGTACTTACATGTAAGGACTTATTTTACAAATGTTAAAAAATGGTAAAAATGGCGCTTAACCTTTTTTGCAATCAAACTCCTCAGTTGTCGGTATCAACGTATTTTATAATGTTTATGTAAATAGTTGTACCATCCTTGTTCTTCAAGCATAAAGCAATGTTCAAAAAACAACATGTTATACAAATCGAGCTCTACTCAAGCATTTCCATTTTCTTTCAATAATTTGTTAAATTCATTTTTTCTGCCATGCTGATTCGTTAATTCACTCATTGTTTTACCTTACCAACATTCACTTAGAAAATGATCACGTTGTCCCATCGATAGACTTAACCTTAACAAAGAGTATGATCTTATTTCATAGTTATCATTTAAATATACAAGAATGGAATTAAAACATACTTGTGTTATTTCCATTGAGATCACCCCCCAAAACACAAACAAGCAAACAAACAAACAAACAAATAAAACAAACTAATAAAACGTAGATAAATATGGCGACTGCTGTACTTTAAGGTCTACAAAATACCTGCTTAGAGTATGACATGGGGAGTATGGTGTATATAGAATGTCCTGACGTGTTGGCGCGTGGGCAAAATATATATGAGGGAAGCCACAGAATAATGCTTGCACTAGACAGCACGTGCAACTCACAGAAAACGTAATGTCATGACAGTCAGCAAGAGATTAACATAACCTTTAGCGAAGGACTCCGAAGTCAAATCAACAAAATCAAATCGACCAACTTGGTTAAGTTTACTGAAAGACAGCGATCTATGCACACATTCACACACAGTTATACTTGCAAAACACAGTTCGTCGCGATCTATCTCTTACTCGTACGATCCCGCTATCCTTATTACAGGCTCAGATTTCAATTCCAGGGGTGCGAAAATTAGTATTTTTTTTTCATTGATAATCTTTTTTTTTTTTTTTTTTTTTTTAATTCCATGTGATCCTGTCTTGTTGTAATTGTAATGAATACATCGTCGGCTTCACAGTGACCTGTTGTTATCAATGCAGGAAGATTAAACGATTAAGGAAGATGTTATACACCTATAGAAAGCATTTCATCGGATTAAACACAAGTTTACATCGATGAGGGTATTCTACTGTTGATTTTACTCGTGGAAAGAACTTCCACTACATAGATCTACGACCATTTTCTTTTGTTGCCTCCAACAGCCACGATTAGCTGCAAAAAAAAAAAAGAGGACATTACTCTTTTACATTCACTTTCACTCTGGTTAAGGATTCAATTCATCGTTGGAGTAATAGTTTAACTTTTAAAGGAACAAATGAAACCATCCTGTACTTAATTGTCGAAGGGTGCTAAGCATTTAATGGTGTGCGAGGTCCAGTTTACAGATTCGACCCAGTGCCATTCGTCAGGTAGAGAGAGATGAACTGGGATGACCTATATACAAATACGCTTCAGGTCAGGCAGATTCTAAACAAACACTCGTCACATGTCATTAACCTTTTGCCTCCAAGATACGAAATAATTTCCCTCTGTTTATGCATGCACACATTTGGGTCCCTTTCAATAAAGCAAACTGTTAAACCTTAAACTGGTAGTGTGTATTCGGAAAAAAAATGAATTTCAAAAATTTTCAAATTTTCAAATTTCATACATATCACTTCCCCTACACCTGGAAAGCCGACACTGGTATAAAATGAGGTGAGCAGGTTACATGTAATAGACACAAAACATGTGAAAATAAGAACATGAGCATTTTATGTTGAAACTAAATTCTATTAACTTATACACTAATATACACCATTGTGTTTATTTCTACTATAAACATTTCAAATATAAGACTACTGAATATTATAAAATTTTCTTTTGCAAAAACAATGCTGACAACACAAAAAGTCGTAATGACTATATTGTTTGGTAAATCACAGGATTAATGGAAAACAAGTAATTTGATTAAATTTTGTGACTGCAGTTATGAATACCACGTTCTTATATGATTAGTATACAAATAACACAGAAATAAAAACGGATTATAATGTCTGCATTACACTTAAAATATGGAAATATGATTTCTTCGAAACGTCATCAGTAATCGTTGTAAAGTTTGATAATAATGATAAACAATGATTTATGAATTCAGCTCGTGACACATCGTACTGTAATAGAAACTCGAAATAACGATGTCATGAATAGTAATCAAATACACTGAAATGATATTGATAGGAAGATTAAAGAAAATTAAATGGAGAGTGCCTCGTCGTATAGCGAAGACCATGGAACTTCTCACCCTCCATACGAAAAAACACCGTTACAACTGAATGAAAGAAAGTTGGTAAATAGAAATACAAGTAGAAACTGAAAAGAAAATACTTGTAAATAATTTACACTATGTTTACGACTCCTTCAACTGTTCGAAGAATTCTAAGATCTGTTATTTCCTTTAGATTAATTTGAACCAGGTTTACCTTATACAAAACTATGACTTCTCTTTTGTTTGTAGTCACAATAAAATTGATTATATATAGATATATGTGATAAACCTGAAGAGTATACATTTACAATCACACGATTTAAACAAAGAAAACCGATATAAACATATTTTAAACAATTTAAAGTAACAAGTTTCATTTTACCAAGAGTTAAGGGATGTTATACTTTTGGTTGACATGAGGATTTAATTATTAACTTCTTGAGAGATTACTAGAAATCACTTCAATGAATATTAAAGAGCATACCATTGCAAGAATAATCAGAAGTTTATTTGATGGAAATCGGTTCTGAAATGCCTGAGACATCCAAAAACAAAGATGTCCTATTAGAAAATGGGGCCCACCTTTTATTAGGATAACTTGTTTTCCTTTGTTTTTTTAGTGTCTCAGCCATTTCAAAACCAATTTTAATCAAATAAACGTTTAATTCCTTTTAAAAAGGTATGCTCTTCAACGTTTTGTATGAGTGATTTCTAATTATCTCGGAGAATTTAAAACGTGAATCCCCATCTCAACCAAAACTAGACAATCCCTTCATGGAATCTGTTTTATTTGTTTCTCTTGTTATATTCTACTAGGGGATATCTTTCATTTTTCATTTCTAAACCAACATGACATATAAACCGTCGGTAAGAATAGTCGATTGTTAAACCTTGTGACCAAGGGCAGGGAGTTCATTATACACCCGTAATCTCTTACGACTTCAAAAAAAAAACAACAACACACACAAACCAATCACAAACAGCATATAAGATGACGAAACACTTGGGATGTACTCATACTGAGGTCTCGAAACGGGAAGTGCGACTGCTTCGTTTTCATTCCGGGCTTCATGTTTCAACCGACACTCCGTTATCTGACGTAACATCTCTAGGATACCGGCGGATGAGGTTTGTGTATGAGTGACGAGGCTTCGCTTAATGAAAGCGACATCAGCTACAACTGCACCCAAATGGCTGCAGACCACTCTACCTCTCATGAATATGCTCGCGCATTTTTTTTTTTTTTTTTTTTTTTTTTTGTGGCTGTGAGAGGACTCGTGAAGGGGGTACGGCACTTAATTAAGCAAACAGCGCCACAGCAATATCACGCGTTGAGCCGCGGGAGATGGGACGAGCAACGTCGCTGGTGCGACAGCCATGCGGCAGCATGTGTGAGCGGCTGAGATGGGAGAGGTTTGTCAGCAGGGATGATAATCTAGCTCATACATCGCTTTGGGATTACCACACAAGAAGAATCTCCTTAACTCGACGGAAACAGAAAAAGAGAAAAGAAAAGAATGAAAAAGGGCAAGTTTAATCATCATTTTCCATCATGGAAGCCATTGCTTCACAACGCCTATAACGACCAGGCGGGGAAAACCCCTTTTTCACTGCATGTATGTTTTCTTCATTCTGCAATATGCATTATGACTTCATGAACACGCTCGACGATACCCCAATTTAGAATGGAAATCAAGTGTCATGTTCAATCAATGAAGCGTTCATGGCCATTTACCGATATACGTATGCTACGATCTCTGTATGTGCGGAGGTGTGTACGTGGGTGTATGTGACTAATGCAAGACAACAGTTCTCATTGACTTCGCTATAATTACTGCCTGTTTTACTAATATCACAGTCCCCATTATTACATCCATTCTTGAGCTATGTTCAATTTTCTCGCGTGCTGTTCTTCGCTTTGTTCCAAACAGACTCATCTTCATTTAGCAAAAATAATCCGTATAATCACGGTGGAGATGTTTGGGTAAGGACCAAAGAGATATGGGGAAGCTGATAAGACTTGACGTCGCAGTAGATGACAATCATTGAATATCGTGAGCGCTTGCAATGTTTAGGCAAGGAAACGGCTGGATGATGACTGCGATTATTGGCAGGTCGGTACTTTCCATGATTTGTAACGAGAACTCCACAAACTCCTTTTCTGTTGTAAGTTTGCAGTACTAAGTATATTTGTGCGTGTGTTTCACGCCTTTTTTTTTTTACCTCTTTTTCCTCCTCATTTTCGTTTCATCTTGAATTGTCAACGCCATTCGAATAGGAATGAAGATTCGTATTATGCGTAACCTTGTGGAACGAAATATTACACCGCTTCTCGCGTAACTAATGGTTTCGCGCAAGTATTTGGAGACTCTCATGAATAAAGACGTTCGTCAAGTCTCGATGGGGAGGTAGCTTCAAGGAGCAGCATAACTTACCTCGTAACAAAGAAAGAAAACAAGATAGGAACCTGAATCAACAAACTGGAAGGTTTGGACTAAAAACACACACACACAAAAAAAAAAAAACAACAACAACAACAACAACAAGCACTAACACGTAGATATGCATCGCACATGCGTAAAGTCATTCTCTCACTTACCCCCTACAATATGAAAGGTCAAATTATATTTTTTTTTACTTCACCTCCTGATACGCCCCTACAATTCAGCTCATTGAGGCATTACACGCCATGTTGGTCTGAAACACCTGTCCCACAATTCTACGAGCACTCTCGTATAGGCGGCTATACCAGAAAATGCTGCCTTCGACTTCCGGTAATCTGAAGACGTGTGTTGCGCCTGTAGAAGGTCCAAAGCTGTTGTTGTCTTTTGATTCCTTTGCTTTTGCTTTTAATGACCAACCAGGATGCATTGCGACATAGGGTGATATCATTACATCATTAAAAGATGATGATGATCAAAATTAATTGAATGCACAAAATCTCTTGCAAATTGTAAGAGAAGAACTGATTATGTGCGAGAGTGTTGGATTATATTATTAATGTTTAACATGGGGTCATACATAAACTTCATTGATTTCATCTTCATGGTTAATGAGACAACATTTTGTACTTGATAGTGTTTTCTTTTTAATAACCGTCACTTCTAATCATGCATTTTCGTTCCTCCTACGTTCGAATTCTTGAGAACACGGATATCAGGTCAGGCATTATGTCTATATTAACCGGCAAATGGAAAACAGGAGCAAGAAGACAAAACAAGAGAAGGAGGAATAATTGGAGAAGGAGAGAAAAAAGGAAAGAAATGATACTGGAAACAGTAACCACACTTTGAAAGATTATATTTAAGTGCAGTATAACTAACATGATTACCTCAGTTGGTACCTCGCTGTGGAGTGTCAAGGCCAAAAACGACTCGGCCAGAAATACAACCGCAGCAAATTCGCCTCAGACAAAATGTTACATTAAGAAGCGAAAGTATCGCAGCGAAGTATACCGCGTGCCGGCATAACAATATTTGGCTACACGTGTTTGCTAGTGGATTACCATGCAAGAAGCAGATTTTTTTTTTAAAGGCACTGTTTAAAGATGCCTCCATTTTAAAGATAAGAAATAACCTGCATGGTCCTAGATGTTGATATTAACTAAATATGAAGCGATGAAAGTTAGGGTTCCACGTAAACGAAATCTGCTTAAGTACGCACTATTATTATTATATGCGAAATATCTCCCATACGTAGAAGTCTAAAAATTACAACACCATCATTCAACAGATTATTAGCATGCAGTATATGGATCTGGATAAGCAGAACGTCCCTGTGGAAAAGAAGAATAAAAAGAAAATTTACTGACCACAATTCACCAATACACAGGGATCACAATATAAAAGTGACTTGGAACCTCGCAGATTTAGTGAGCGAAAGACAAAATTTTAGTCGTTATGGATGAGAAGGAGTAAATATTGTTATAATCGAAGGAAAAAGTGGGATTGATATTAAAGAAGAACAGAACAAGCACTGGAAGAATGGATTTACTACCACACAGTGGAATAAGGAAAGAATTTGGAAAAGAAAGGAATTATTTTAGGGTAGGTCGTCGAACAGGAGAGCAGAAGTACTGGAAAAATATTCGATCATTTTCGTGTCCCCAAGAATAAAACTCAGGGAATCCTTTATTCTTCTCCAGTGACCCTTTTCTAGACAGCATTGTTTATCAAAAGGAGGACATACAAAAACAAGAAAGACGAACCAAAGAATCTCCTCGAGGAATAAAAAAAAAAACTGTTTTCCATAAGACAAAGTAACGCTACTTCCCATTTTGAAATTGCCAGTAAAGCATCTTCTTTCTGTGCATTTTATATCAATATCACATTGATACCTTAAAAACATATTACGCTCTTCCCATCTCACATTATTTATTTCCACAGACATCTATAAAAATCATATTTATATTCCATATATTCCGTTCTATTTATTATTTCCATCATAAGTTGCCGGTGTTATGGCAACGCACTTCTGGATTACTGCAGACTGGTAACCCCTCAAAGTCAGGGGATGGGGTTAGTAAATGACAAAAGCAAGATTATCTTGTCTATATTCATTTCAATAAAATGCATTTATCGCAGAATTGGAGATATATAGCATGGGGAGGGGGGAGAATGTTAGGTGGTTTACCAAAAATTAATGATTTATCTTAATTTGGAAGAAAATGGCAAATAATAATCACAATTCCGCAGAGCTAAAAGGCCTGAAACATTAACGACCGTAACAACTGGCACTTGCCTAAACAATCAATTATGTTCAAAAATATAATGCGCACGAGACTTCAAAATGTAATCGTGAGACGTGGAGAAAGTACCATTATTTTTAGGTTATGCATGCTATTAAACTTACCAGAACTTGGGGTTCTTAAGATAGGCAGGTGCCTGAATACATTGGCAGATACGACCCTTATGGGCCGGGGCATCCCTGATAAAAAGAAAAAAAAAGTGTCTTTGGAGCAAACCAATGTATATAAATGCGTCAGTTTTCCTGATGTGAATGCAAAATACAGAGAAAGAACACTCTAAAAATGGTAACTGCTGTGAGAAGCGCAAGGATCACGGACAACAGAACCTCAAGTCGTACACGTATGACGGCTCGAGGAATACGAATGAATTTATGACGTCAATGTCGCCATGGTAACGCCGAGTTCCTCATCAGTGCATCATCCTTTTGACCTGTACAGGCGAATTATGGCGGGATATTGCATTGTAAATTGAACACGAGACATTTTAATGAAAGAAGGACAGAACCAGCGAGAGAGAGATAAAGATTACAAGATAATGAGGTGTGCAAAATGAATAATGACTAATAGTTTCTGCAACTGTTTAATGATAATTTCCTTGAAGATATTCACAGAAAAATAGAACGAATGGAGGAGAGGTGATTTTCAGACTTCAATTTACTCGTCGGCAATCAAATGCAGTTGGCACGGCGGGATGCAGTTCTTGTTATGGCGCCGAAACGCACGCGATGGAAGGGGAAGGGTGCGGGGAGCTGTTTTTGGGTCAGGGCCAAAAGGAGTCGGACATTATTCTAATAATATCGACACGGAATTTTGCCCCGGGATCAAACGGGCTGCCAATTCCAAAGCAGCTCGCCTTGCCTCGGGTCTATTCGTGGCTCTTCTCAAGCCAATCTTATCCCCTAAAATCACCCTAACGCTCTGGTCTGTCTTCTGATGTATGTGTGTGTGTGTGAGACGGGTTGGACAGTTTCCTAATCAGTATACCTTGCTTATGATAGCAGAGCAGTTTTCATATAGGAGGATGAATGTCGAAATCAAATTAACTCGTTTACCAGAGGCGCTTTCTCAACATTGGATTCTCTCATACAGATAAATAAATAATGAATAAATGAGAAAAATGGCTATTTCTGACCTCAAACATGACATCAACCAATTTGATTTCAGATGAAGATAAGAAAAATATATGCAAATTGTGAATAAAGAAAAAAATAAGAATCTAAGACAATACTTATTCCATTGAATTTCTGAAGTATCACTCCAACTCCCCACCCATGCAATGTAAATACAAGAATATCAAAGACTGCCCGACAGACAATCAATAAGCATGGACTATCCAACTACAAATCCAAATTCAAATTTTACCATTAAATTACCTTTTAGTTTTATTTCAAATATGGCAATTATGCAAAGTTGCATTGAGGTAAAGGAATGAAAAAAAAAACACATAGGTGAAGTTCAATGTACTTTGGAGCTACATTATTTCAAAATAATTCCCGTGTCCCTGATCACTAATTTGCCACGCAACACTATACACTTTCCTCGCTTTTATTATAAATGTGATTACATTTAACCTGGGTAATCTTTGCTCTGTGGCAGAGAACTGAAACCTAAAATTGAATGTGAGTGCCTAATCACTGGGAGTAATCGGTTAAAGGAACACACATTCCCCATGAAAGTGGTGAAACACGACCGAACAATAAAAAAAAAAAGTGGAGCAAAATCTGTAAGGATCATTAATTGTAATGCCATAAGGTCTGGTCTTGCCGCCAAATGAATCATGTTATGGTGTGTTTACCGTGTTTACTGAAAGCATGAGATTTTTGTTTAATCCGTTTGAGAAATATACAGAACTTCCGACATGATTTGTGATAATAACATATAAAATGCTAGAATGCAGTTTGACTGTTATCATCCAGATTTTTCCGTGAACACTAATACAGGATGCCACTCCGTTTGACTGACGCAGCTGGAACTCTTTTCTGTTTTATCAAGTCATTCTTTTACCGCCTTCAAAGGAAATCCGCTTAAATGATCAATTGACTCTGTAACTGTTGCACATTCCATCGGTGGATCTTTTCGCCAATCTGCTGTTCAATTTGTTTTCATCGAGCTTGCCGATATGAAAACGTTCTCTCTGAAGTCACCATTCCTTTAAAAGGCAAGGGTTTGAAGGATGGTGTTAACACCCCTGCACGTGTATCGAAGTGCACTTTTTGCGCTCACGCGCTGACCCTGAGCCGCGTCTGAGTGCGTACACACGGGCGGTAGTCGCGTGAATTGATCGATTACCTGTGATTAGACTTACAACGGCTATGTTTTAATAATTCTCCGACACCTCATCAAATCCGCATGAATCGGCCTTCGCTTTGAAGGACAGCTTGTATCAAAATATTAAAGGGCATCGCACCTACACGAGGTGTTGCAGCGTAACAAAGTAGAGAATGGGAAGAAAAGTAACAATAATAATTCGTGATTTTGCTTCGCAACTAGCGCCTTTTTTTCCATCACAGCCATGTCAATAAAGTTACGGAAGCGCCATCTTGTGTTATAGTGAGATGAAGAACCTTGTTCGCGTTCTTATGAGTGAAGTATAGAGTTTGAAAAGCTTTTTGCATTACGGAACTTGATGAGTTCTAGAACGTTATGGATCAAGATTTCCTCCGTGTTGTTAGAGATTACATGCCTTATAATATTTTTATCGATTTGATATTTTTGATCGCTTTCATTTCAAGCTTTATCTTTGAGGGGGTCGATGGTGCAACTTTTACCACAAGAAATTAAAACTCTCCGCGAACTGGAAAAAAAAATAATACCTGAAAAGAAGTTTGATAAGTCTATTTTCTTGTACATGGGCAAACCAGGGTGTGGCTTAATGTGAAGCTGTGTTGGTGTGTTGTGTTTTCCTCTTCCTCCTCCTTCTCCTCCTCCTCCTCCTCCTCCTCCTCCTCCTTTTCTTCTTCTTCTTCTTCTTCTTCTTCTTCTTCTTCTCCTTCTTCTCCTTCTTCTCACTATTAAAGCGAGTGTAAGAAGAGTCTCAACGTCTAAAATCCGACAGCGCTGTACCTGTCTGAGACGTACTCGTCTTTCTCAAATTATTACTGCTCTCTGCATTGAAAGCTACATTTGCCACGAATAGCAATCTTGGCTTGGGCGGGTTGGCTGAGGAAATGCGATGAAGCGCCACCAAACTCCGGTGATGGCACCGCTGCCCGAGCAAGGCAAAACGGACAAATCCACGGACTCCCCCGCATGCCTCTGATGCATGGATCTGTCTACGTGTCTCGTACTCTTTAACGACCGCTGAATTATCCTCGTTTAATATGCTGGGCATTAAGCCGCATCGCAAGGCATTGGTTGCAATCAGACGAGTTTTACGATCACGTGTGTCATAGTTACTAGTAGCATGTCATTCCTTAGAAGAGAGAGAGAGAGAGAGAGAGAGAGAGAGAGGGAGGGAGGGAGATGGAGATGGGGAGCGGGAGGGAAAGGGGGAGATAAATTTGTTCATTGCCATCTATTATTTTCTCCTTTTTTTAACCTGTACGGTGATGAATCAAACTATTGCCAAAGGATTGTGAATATTAACATAAGGGCTATGAAAAAGATCTGCCTAGTGACAAAGATTTAGGCGAATTCAGATAAGATTTGAACAAAGCCAGCTTGGCAATTATTGACAGGTTAGAGAGGCAAAATTGTTTCAGTGTTCCATATTTTTTTCCTCTATATTTACATTTCTTCTGCCGCAGGTGGAAGGAGTGGACTTGGTTACATGGTAATTCTGAAGTGGCGTCAACTATGTCAGGTATGTTTCTTGCCGATGTAAAGCATACATTCTAGTTATTTGACAATGTGTCGAGTGGGAGTGAATGTTTGATTCGAACTTGTGACATTATGGTCCGACGAAGCCCATCAATCATTAGGATTCACTATTAATGGTTGTTCTGGCTAGCGTACTGTAAGCTGACAGGTAATTTGGCGGTAGGATAAACGCGTCTAAGTTGTGTCGTCTGCATAACGCGACATCCACTAGGAACATTGTCGCCAACGCTCTCTAAATTTGTAGAAGAATCTGTAGGTTTGTGTTGAAGATGAAGACAAGATAAGATTCATACACACCAACCACAGTTGTTTCATGTAATTCTTTAAGAGAGTTTGATCGAATAGTTATTTATCTCTCGTCTGTATGGGGGGGGGGGGGGGGGTAAACAATAGTTTATTTTGCCTTTGACATTCGAAGGCGCGTCCAGTCGCACCCGTTAGTTTCCCTCGTGTCCACCACCTGTCCACAAGGTGTGGATGTAATTAGATTTCCCCTGCGCGTTGTTCAAGTAGGTTTCGCCGTAGCATAGATAATAACGATAATGGAACAAGTGCTCACGTAGGGAGCGTGTCAGCCGGCGAAGAAGGGGTGCGGGTGTCTTAAAACACCAACACCTCGATATGACATAGTAGAATATGTGTTGCATTCAACACCCGTTCTCACCGGAGTCTCTTGTTCTCACGCTTTGTAGAAACCGTTTCGGGCTGAATAAACCAAACGCACCCTCTTTTACGCTCATAGCTTGATCTATATTCAGATGAGCTGTGAGAATAATTGAACTCTTTGTCCTGTATGTCTTCTTTGGTATAACAATAGTACAAGGAGGACTCGGTAAACAACTACATGCTGTTTTGATGATGACCTCCACAAAATATCAATTCTCCTTCTAGTTACTTCATGAGAAAAATGTTCTTCGTGGTAATTTATGACGGATAGAGTTTAATTTGGAGGGTGTCGCAAAGCAGAACGTTTACGCATATAGGGAAAAGGTTTTATGCCAAACGTATAACCTAATGTTATGGCAAGTTGCATTGATTAATAGCGACATAGACATGGCTAGACGAATTCATATCGAAATGTTCGTCAAAATTTTTCGCAATGTCTAAAACTTACAATCCCACGTGTTCAACAGAATACCTATTTCATTTGATCACGAGTTGAAAACAATAATATAAAAGACCCCGGAGTCTCATTTGTTTACTTCTTTACGTGTTTGTCAATTGTTTTGTTTTGTTTGTTATGGTGCTCTCCACTTATTCAATCTAAAGCAGTTTGGGCGCGCATTAAGCTTCATTCTTGCGCTCTGTGTGAAGCCGACTGTGGCTATTGCGCATCGCTTCACGTGCGAGAATTTGTCAGCCGTTGGGTGGCGTACCGTCCCTTCACGAGTCATCTTGTAGCCTGGGACAACAGCCGGAAGGGGTTTGAGTCCATGTGGAATAGACAAAGATGGAGAAAGAGAGAAAGAAAGCACGCTTTGCAGAGGAATATGGAAGTCGGCGGATACAGATGGTTTGCAGTGACGGGGGAGCCACGCATCCGTTACGGACGATTGAAAACAGGATGGCGGAAGATTCACAAATAGGATACCGAAGGGGACGGGGGGGGGGGGGGGGGGGGGGGGAGTCAGAGAGCTGGTCGCAACTTATCGTTTTGTTTTTGTTTTTTTTTCTTTCTTTCTCTTTTTCTTAGAGCATGAGAGGCCATGTTATGTGGTTATAGAATATCACACAATATTCCTATCAAGGCTTTTTCTCTTCATTTTCCACTCTGTTACGTGCGTAAGTAGTGTTCAATACAATTCAATTCAATGAGGAAAGCGCAACCGATGGGCAAGGCATATAAATTGTGAACATTGTACATTCTAAATAGTAGAGTGATAAGATTTTGTTCATACATCCGCAAAAGAGAAGGCTCATGTTTGACCGCTTGAGTGTTGAATGGTACAGAGAACTCGATAGCGTTGTGCACACTGACCGAAATCCGTCACACAGAAAAGGTTAACTATTTTAAATTCAAACTCTAACTGGTAATTTTAACTGTTATCTTTATCTTCTGAATCATCAGAGCTATTATATGGGGGCAAACATTTGAAATATTCGCTTTCACCGTCGCATCATTCAAAGGTCACACACCGACACAAGAGAACATTACAAAAAAAACCTGACCTGGTATATCAAACAGTGCCCGCTTGATTCCTACGTCATGAAATTGAAGAAAAAAATGTCTCCTAAAATGTCCGTGCCACAGTAAAAGCGCATCTCATAGATCCTTAAAAATCAACTTTCATGACTGTAATATACACCATTAACCTATATCAATGCTTTACCTAGTTTCATTTCAGCCGAAACCCCGAACCCCTCCCACAGAAAAAAAAAAATTCTCGGTTTAAAAGGGGTATTGTTAAGTGATTTACTCCGATTCGTTTCGAAGTGGGGCGTGTCGAAATGGTTTGATTGAAAGTATCAACATACACTCGAGTAAAAGGCAAAGCCATGCAATTCTGGCTCATCAGTGCATTCAGAACAAGAACCAAAGTGAAAAAAAAAGTTGGCATTGGACGTTTAATAGAGGAAGTCACCTGGTATTCATTTTTTTTTTGAAACTCTATCAATCCTAGTAGAATATTATTGTCATTCACGCATCTTTCAATGTTTAACTAGTCTCACATTCATCACACAGTGATGTTCCATCTCATATGACTTTGAAACGAAAATATGCTGACTTTTATCAAAATTTTAGTTTTGTTGCGATTATTCAATAAGGACTGAATGGTCAATGATATGACCCAAATGCCAACGAGGAAAGTATTAAAGGCCGAATGATATATCTTATTTTCAACACACTCTGGCGATGTATCACAGGCTCATCAAAATCAACTTATTTGCTTTTACATTGTGTTGAATATCCTACATTGATCGACATTAGTCTTATTCTTCTTCTTTTTCTTAATGAGAGGAAGAAATAGGTTTACAACGAGCATATCTCCCATGAATATTATAGAAGCGGGAAAAAGTGAACACAAATACATAAAATCATCTCTTTGTAATCCTCATATTAAAAAGGAAGAAAATATATACTTGTTTTACTCCTTGTTCAGCATCAGGCTTTGAATCCCGACCTGAATGTCTGTGTCAATCATCTTGCATGAATAAAATTAGTCAACAAGCAAAGAACTGTCTGACAGTAAAGAAGTCGGGCTTTATCACCTGCCACCCAGACAGCACGTATAATGAAAGCACTCTTGTTTGAACACGTGCAAAAAGAAGATTGAACGCACGTATAGTAACCAAGGCAAGTTTGTGCATGAATATCTGTGGAAATGTTCATACAAAGGCTTACTAATAAAGCTGTCTCAGAGGTATAACCTCCCATATCATATAGCCATTGTTGTAAAGTAGAAGAAGAACGCAGACAACCGGGTCTACAAAATTGCGCCCGATATTCCCAAGGTGTCTATATCATCACTCCATGTTAGTCACAGATTGCGTAATCAAATCGACGCCCGTTTACCTGATCTGTCCGAATTTAGGAATTGATCGAAAACCTCGGCGTCTTCCGAATACAAGGTGCTGTACACGGCTGGGCTGTAGTTATTTGCGTAAGCCGTTTTTGTGTCCACACTAAAATCCACTGCGTACGAGTTGGCGTTAGTCCTGTGCCGTGCTTTACTGCTGCACGTGCACGTCTGACAAAACGACCTGTGCTCGCCCTTCGCGTGCGGTTCCAATAGCGGTCCGCGCGCGTGGTTGTGATTGTAAAAATTCATATGCGTGTCAATGTGATTTAGCTCGCCCGCGCTGTGCCTCAGCGCAATTTCTTGTTGTTCCTGTGCTTCGCGTCTCTCATCCTCTGTATTAAGAGTTAGCAATCTCAGCACGAGCAGGTTCATCACCGACGCAAGAACTACCAGAGCGACCAATATATAGATAATGCTGAAAAACACGTACTCCGGTTTCTTCTGTATCTCGTTATCCTTTTGCAAAGCCACGTAGTCGCCGAATCCGACGGTAGTCAGCGTTATCACAACGTAGTAGAGTGCGTCGAGGAAATTCCATTTTTCGAAGTGCACAAACGCCAGGGATCCTGACACCGTAATGATGATGTTAGCAAGGCCGCCGATGATGCATAGCTCCGTGTGGGACACTCCGACCTTCTTGAAGCGCAGACATCCCTTGACTTTCTTTACGCCGAATCCCATAAGGACGTTGAGACGTTCTCCGACGCTCTGGAACATGACCAAGTTCAGCGGAATACCGATGAGGGCGTAGATCATGCAGAAGACTTTTCCTCCAGATGTATGGGGAGCAGAGTGACCGTAACCTGCCAAAGAAGAAAAGTGGGACAAATTTTAGTCTCCGAATTGTTTCATTTTAATACTACTAAAAGAGTGTCATCTAAAAGAGCATTGCAGGAGCGAGAGAGAGAGAGAGAGAGAGAGAGATAAGTTTCATGTTTCGTGTGTTCCACAGTATCATTCTGCTCATAAGATCTTCAACATTTCGTCACCATTACGTCATTTCCTGAGGTTTGTGATTTTTGGACGAGACAATGAAAAACAACAACAAAGAAATAAGAGAAAGAAAAAAAACAGTTGCTAATAAAAGCTTTTTGTCAAACTTCCATCTGTTGCTGTGATATCAGTCATGAAATCGTCATGTTTGCTTGTTGTTGGGGGGGGGGGGGGGTTGCCATGCGCTTCCGACCGTTTCCACTCTCATGGTCTTCCACTCTCTACTACTTTCTCCATATACCTGAGCCACCACGTTTCGACCTTGCGCTTCGGAAGTCACAGGCCTGCTTGTCAATGTCAAATTTCCTCTCCTGCATAACCTAGTCTAGGACACGCCTTGTGCAAAGCTTCATCACCTATCCATAGCTATAGCGTGTCATGTGACACCATGTAATTCCGAGGGACTTTTAGGGGAGAAGGGGCTTTGTCGACCTAGTTCACATCTTCAGTAGATAACGAAATCCCGCCGAGTGTGAGAATGCAACGGGCAGCCGTGCGCAGCTCCAACGCTTCATTTCGTTGCCAGTTTGCGGACAGGGCGAGTGCATATAAATTTGCGCACTGTGTATATCGCAGCACGTGTAATGCCTATTACGTAGTGGTATACCAAATTCAAGTTCAAGTTTGTGAAACATTTATTTTCCATCTTTTTCATGTAGGAAATCACATCACATTTTAGCATGCAGAATTCACATTCATTTTCAAATTTAGAGAACGGACGAGAAAATGCTGTTCCACAAAACCCATCAACATCGCAGAGGAGCATTTTCAAAGTCAGCATGAGCCAGTCTTGTGATTATTCGGATCCTAACATCTTTGATAAAAAGTGCAATAAGCTAACATGGAAGGATGTCTTACAGTCTTTACTCGCCCATATCGTACTTACATCAAAGAAGGGGAAAATAATCCTCACGAATAAATTGGGTAGGCCTACCCATGAATCAGATGCAAAATAAGTTGTATTTCCATTAGATATAAATTCAATATTTGTCAAAATCAATGCGATAGCAACTCAACGAGCAACTTCAATAAGAACGAGAACAACGCCAACGCAATGCGTACAAGGTGCCAGGCTTAGCTATAACTTAAATGCAATAACGAAGGAGCGCTCTACATTGTTCCTATTGGTACGTGCACAATGGCATGTGCAATGGGCTACGGTTGCAACAGTTGGAAAGCCTAGCCTGCCTTGTGAAATGGAGAGAGAACACAACTTGGCGACGTCTTTCTTCGAGACCGTGTTGGTTTTCCTCCCCCGAACCTCCGTCTGCTTTGTGGCATTCCCAGGAGGCGAAGCGGTGTAATACATCCTCCTCTGTATCGCTGGAACATTTCGGCAAAAATTGGATCTAATGGCGAACACCGCGCTATCATATCTCAAGCTGATCGATGGATTCGCGGTGTGCTTGCCACGGCCGATGACCGGCGGGCCGAACACGAAGAGTGCCCCTGCAGTCACGGGTGGGCGAGTGAGCTCAGATCACTTGGCAGAAACGTTCCATTGTAGTACATTTCTAGACTACATGTTATCACTACAGACTAACTGATCCCATGTCTCAAGTGGCGCAGCGTATTCATTCTACTAGGCATTATTGTTTATCTATTTATGAGTGTCAATGTGTGTGTGTGTTTTTAACAAAGCTAAAGCTGGTCTTTATTGTGCGACGCATCCCTTAATGCACAAAAATTGTCAACATAAATCATCATTTTAATGATTTGGTACTGAAGGAAATACGTGTTACTATGAATTGATTTAAATTGAAAGCGCTATGAAAACAACAGAAGTACAAAGTAATTCAGAGGGTCAATATAACACTGCTCTCGACAAATGTGCTCAACATAGTAACAATGAAAATAATCAAGGGCATCTGTCTTTTTCCTACACAGACTGAAAGTCAATCCATCTGTTCCTATCTCTCTGGTAGTAAGCACGGAATACAAAGACTTCCCAGACGAATTTAGAAAACAAAATTCATTTCAAGATTCTTTCAAAAGAAATCATGTGTTTTTCTCAGAATTTCTCAGACACTAAAGTAATTTCGGCAGTTCGTGTCTGTGCGATAGATGTATCTTTGCGTACTGAATAAGCAGAATGTCATTTATAGGGCAACTTTATTCCACTAGTAAAATAATATCTGGGAGAACAAACATGCATTTGTTTACCAAAGTAATTTAATAGAATTTGGCTCCTTCAGTGACGAAGGTAGGTATGCCAGGCGGCTGTTGATTCAAAGTGTACGTGTGTTCACACAAGATCGTTCGACGGGAGGCGAAAGACGCACAACAGCACGAGCTTTACATAATCCTCTTCTGTTTTCGAAAAAAAAAGTCCCTCCTTCATACCACATAACTGACATCCCCCCATTAGATATGCATCGTCCCACAGATGAGACACGACGCTTTGCACGTTCTGCAGACGTCCCCGTATCGATCGGAATTGGGACAGAATATCAAGATCTTGAGGAGGTAAAATTTGTAGTCAAGGCCACGTCAAAAAGACTGCTCGAGTCAAGACTAAACACAAATCACTGTATCTCACGATAAGCATCTCTGCATCTTTATATCGCTTCGATAAAAGTATTCCTTATGGTTCTGCTCTATAACTTTATTTCTTGTTCACTCCGATTTTGTTTTCTCTTGTGATTGGATATAGGCTCCCTTCTGCTTCTTAATCTCTTATTAATATTGTGTCTACATTAAAATATGATTGACAGACCTTGTTTGGGTGGATGACAAAATGATATCTAACCTGTTTGACTCAGACATTGCGACGTCGAGAGGTTAGAATTTCCCGAAGGGATCGGAGGGAATAAGCTGTATCTAAGCCTTGCGAAGCAAGACACTTTAAACTCAAGTGTGTGCGTGTAGGAGGAACAATGGGCCTTGCTGCTTTACATAACCCAATATCACTACTCACAAAATGTTTACATTGTAGGTAAAACCACATGGATCCTTAAGATAGCACACAGACACGCACACACACACACACACACACACACACACACACACACACACACACACACATGTGCAACCCACTGACAGTCTACCAAAGAGGTAACAATACACACTGCCTACTCATATTATAATTTCTTTGCACAATACTCTCCTACGCACTGCGAGGAAGGTATACGGGTATTACCCAGGTATACACACTATCAAACTTTTGAGGCTCAGCAATGTGCGACAAGCAAGGGTGCCTCAATGTATCAACTTTGGGTTACTAGCACTCTATCTTCTGTTAGATTCAGGCTACCTTTACTCGTTTTGTAATACTCGAAAAACTATTAAATATTTGGATTGATATGTACTAAACGAATAGATCATTAATTCAATACATAGCTGAAGAAAAAACGAAGTAGATGCACAAATGCACAAATAGAGTAATTAACGAATAGATAGTTAAATGAATAGATTCAGATAGAAAGAGCGACGAGAGAAACAAAAACTCTTATGTAAAAAAAGAAGAGGGAGAAAGTGAAAATAATTATTTCTTTATTCTCTCGCTACCTCAAGTCTATCTCCTTCTAGAAAATGTAGCTATTCTTCGTCTTCTCCTTCTTCTTCTTCTTCATCTTCTTCTTCTTCTTCTTGTTAGGAGGCAGACTTAACCAGAAGAAGAAGAAAAAAAAATGTATAGCTTCATTTTCTAGAAAGAGATAGACTTGGGGTAGGGAGAGAATTAAAGGAAGCACGCCTTGACGCAAGAATAGCGCCATGTATCAAATTCTAAAGCCCACTGTATATAACAGCTTGTCAAACTCGGAAAGTGGCGCCAGTTTTGATCCTAGTTACACTGCACACTAACATACGCTGCAGCAATGCATGATGGTGGCTACTCAGTATGTGGGTCTTGGATGCGTCCGTCTCCATCTGGTTGTACAGTGTGAGGCGGTGTTAATATGTAAACATTGCATTACATGTGATCTGCGTAGCGCCTTGCCATACAGCACCGTGTCTGTTGAGCAGGTATACGAAGATGTCTTTTCTTTTCTTTATCTCAGCACAAAACACTGTCGCAGCCTAGCATGATAGACGTGGGGAATAAACAGTTGGTTCTATTATGTGGGCACGAATGTGAAGTCTATCAAGTGTATAAAGCCAACTATAAACATATTGTACAGCGACACAGTACGCAGGAAGTGCTGCATTTCAAAGGAAAATGAGACTGGAGTTAAAACGCAGAGGTTTGTATGATGTCATCAACAGGTAAACCTTAAGAAGTGCCGTGGCTGAATCTTTTTTTAATCAATAATGTCATCCGCTGCATAGCTTTACGATGTTGAGCACTTTCGTTCCTTCACGACACGATCTAGGCCTACATGTTTGAACGCAGAAGAAATATAATAATAAATAGTTTACATAATACTAAATGTTGTCACGAGGCAATCATTTCTTTTATAATAGCGTCATTATTTAGAGTGATTATGAGTGTTATGCCCATAGGTCACAATTCGAAAACGCTTGTATGGATTAACTGCCCGTAAAGTAAAATGTGTGAGCAAACTAAAATCTTGCAGAAAAGTCAATAGGTTGGAATTGTTTTTCGTTATCCATTCGTTTCCCCAACTTCAGTTTCCTTCTCAAAAGGTGTGTCTTCTTGTTTTCTATTCTTGTCGTCGTCATTTCGTCCTTGTTACGTCCTCCTTTTCAAGCTTCTATTTCTTTTCTTGAAGAAGCTGTAGATGTTGCAGTTGTTCTCTTTTTTTTTGGCAATGCTTCGTATATTAACTTCATGGACATGTAGCCTGATTCCTGCCTCGGCTAACATAAACTTTTCTCTATTCGACTAGAAAGCACATAATACGTGTGCCAACTTGAATAGAAGTGGCAGAGATTGTTACGAACCAACAAGTCTACCCCCGCGTATATATAATTCCTCCTCATCGTAGGCGGAAACTTCTCTCTTGCGCTGGCATTCTCCGGGAATTTGTTCGGCCTACATCGTCATTTACTGGGCAAATTGTCCTTGCCAGAGTCAACAGAGGGGTGGTATTTTCACGTGACGTGCCCCAGTGGAGAACGAAGTCGGCAGAAGCTGCTGTAAGCATGGTAAGGACTGATAACCTATACCTATCAGGAGGGGGCTACCGAAGAAGACTGTAAGTCTTGTGTTCTGAGGGCGAACACTGGATAGAGTACTTTGTATCGCTGCGCAGTGGATAGTGCGGTTTGGCGTTGATTGTAGTGATATACCAATTCACTCTTCTTTGCCGTCGACAGTTGTTCAAAGCATGTGCAGGATATTTTACAAAACAACAAAAACACAACAACAACAAAACAAAAGAACAAAGCTATGACAAACCAGTGATAATCTGCGCACTAGCATGACTAGAAAGAAAAACACATTCAACAACTTATCTATTCCTTATAACATTGTTTAAGTCATATTTGATTTGATATCACAGACAGACATCCAGTCGCACAAATCGTGTTCGATACCATTTCCAGTAATTTGCATGGACATACAAACACACCATGAGAAGCATAAGAAACCACTGATCAGCTTTTTATTATCTCTCCATGAATATTTTTGATCAGAAGTTGTAAAAAATTAACATTAGGAAATAGTGTCATTCATGACTAGTGAGTAGTACAATTTGATATTTGCTTGAAGAAAAAATGTATGTATCATGCAGGAACTATGTTTTATTTCTCCCCTCCCACACATATATTATCATGATGACGAAATAGGAAAGAAGAAAACTCTCAACAGTATACCAGCTTGTATGTACAAACGATCTACTGACCTACATTTGAGGCCTCGGCCATGATATCGGAATGTCTCCTTTCTTTTGACGCTGAAATGAAAGGGATGTTGTGTAACATTTCATCATCTCGTTCTCGAAAGGAAAAAAAAGAAGAAGAAAAGACACAGAGAATTTGTGGCTGACGGAATAACGACAAAACTATGCAACATTTCCCCTCGTTAATCCGCAGCTTCAGCGAGGATACAGCAGACAGTATAGCAACAAATATTGACGAATACAAGGAGAATGCGCCGTGGCACGCACGCTGGTACGTGATTACACGACGATGTTCTTGGTAGGCCGAGAAAAGAGCACGTGCAAACGACCGACGGAGCCATGCAGATTAAATCAACCATTAGCAGCTAACTGCGCCCTGCGGACAATGTTATTCATGTGTCATATCCCCCCCCCCCCCCACCCTTCACCCCACTCCGCTTCCCCAAGCTGTCTGGGTTGGCCTCAACAGAGTTCGGAGCCGAGTGGTTTGTACGGGCGACTTTGGGCAATATGATCGGCGAGTTGAGAAATGATTCCTCGGGCATGTCGGGTTTATAGTAGCCATAAGCCATCATTTAAAAAGGAGAGCTGGCCTCTTCTACGAGACTTTTGGACTGCAATAAAATTCTATTTGCTTTGCCCAAATGAGAAACACAGCTGCAGAAGTAAATTTCATGAAAATTTAATATGTTTGTGCGTGAGTGTGTGTGTGTGTGTGTGTGTGTATATGTATGTAGTAGAGGGGTGGCGGAGGGGGCCGAGTTTGAGTTAGTATGTTCTTTACATCCTGTGTGACAAACTGTTTTATCAAACATGTCTCCTTTGCTCCGCAGGTGTAAAGATTAAATTTTACCATACAGTGTCGCTTTAATGCTGACAGTGCTGTTTGGAAGAACTGAAAGGTATAAAGTAAAAAGTATAAAGACAATAAATATTGATGACTATAATACGGTGAAGAAGGTGTCTGAGAAACAACTGGTGATTTTAGCTGTTCAAGCAATGATACTGTAAGAATTGTAGGTCACAGGTGCCTTGATTTGACTGTAAATACAGCTAAATAAGATTTCTGCTGATGTGTCAATCTTGAAGTGTCGGGGAAAATAGTGTTAACTTTCAAATACTGTGTGTAAATGCATCGAGGACAAATAAAGCAGAACAATTAATTCTACTCAATTCATTACTCACGTCAAGGGATCGTTTCGGCAATACAAATCTGTTAGAAACGCTTATCATCACACGTTTATCTATATATCTATATATCTATATCTATCTATATATATATATATATATATATATATATATATATATATATATATAATACTATGTATGTATGTATAAAGATATATACTATCAACAATGTGTAAATGCACTAAGATAATGCAGGAACCAACAGATCAAATCAAATCAAATCATACATCAGACATGTCAGATACAATGCTTGTAGAGCGTGACTAATTGGACATAATTTCTTCTGTTCACGAGAGACAAAAATTTCTTCTTACAGCCTATTGATGCGTTCAGAATGCCTGGAATTTACAGAAATGACCAAAGTGTGACGATTGCAATGCATGAGGGGAAGGGGGCGTGTTTGTCTTACACTTTCCTTACTAAAGAAAACTCTGTACGTGAGTCGGCTTTTCCAGGAAGTCAAAAATCCGTGAAGATCAGGGGTAGATCTTAACTTATTACTCATGAGAGACGGATGTGCCATGTGCAAGATCTTTCACCCTGGGGTTAAAGGGATCGTACAGTTTTTGTTGAGACCTAATTTCAGGTTTCCAACATTTTTTGGTGAGATAATGAGAAACCTCTTATGAAACATGAAAGAGCATGTAATTCTATGAGGAATTCAACGTTTATTTGATGAAAATTGGTTTTGAAATGGCTGAGATATCCAAAAAGGAGCGATTCTGATAAAGTGTGGGACCCACACTTTATTACGGTCGCTTTGTTTTACTTTGTTTTTGGATGTTTCAGTCATTCCAAACCGATTTTCATCAAATAAACTTTGAATTCCTCTTAAAATGGTATGCTCTGTACTATATCATAAGTTTTTTCTTGGTATCTCGCAAAAAGTGAAAAAAGCCCAATTCTCATATCTACCAGTACTGTACCATCCCTTTAATCTGTTTAGTTAATTTTTTTCTTTGACATTTGAAGAGTTTCATTGCATATCTAACCATCGTCCATCATCAGATAGAACAAGATACAACCCTACCAGTATGTGATACCTCACTTTAAATTCCTTAACAAGGAATTCATATCAAAAAGGAATGATGAAAAATGTTCGGCATTTTATTATTAGGTTCTTTGTTTTTAACAGCTTTCATCCCAAATACGTCAAATTAACAAGAATGAAGTTAAGTCATTATGAGACCAAATTCTTCATATCATTGTTACATCTATCCCTTTGTAGTCTTTTAGACTATCCGTTATAGTGGTTATCGATTGTTTCTCGTTGGTAATGTAATTATTCACACCTAAAAAGGGCAATATATTGTAGTGTAAAGCGTGACTACCATTATAAGTTCCAACATCATTTACACTCTCAGTATTTTACAGCCTGAGATTAGTCATGATTTTCACTATCATCAATATCGTCACAACCGACAGATCATATAGATGTATAATTATAATTTGTCATTATCTTTCTCAGCTCTGTCATTATAATATTCTCTAAATTATTCAATCCCGTTAATATCTTGAAACGCTCATTCCTTCTTAGAATCTATATTTTCCCATTCAGTTATCAAAGCGGAGCTGATTCATTAGATTAATCCATCGCTACCTAAAGTTACATATTGTAATAGGATGATTATTCATAATTCTTAAGACATAGGTCACTTCAATAGGGATTGGTTAACATTAATCATGGATTTCTTATATATCTCCAACATTTCCAATGTATCACGGGGTTGAAAGTTGTCACAAAAATCATATCATTTTCAGCTGATGTTGTTAAAAAACAAGACAAATCACAACAAGTCATATTACTCTATGTGAATTCCTAGATGATGAAAACATTATGATATTGATTGCTGCAGGAAAGTTCAAATGGTTTTACACTTGATGTTTTCATTGTCTACATGAACTTGTATAATATAATAGGGGAGTCTCCTGCGTAAAACGTCATTTGCTACATCAGTCGAATCCACGGACTCCGATTAATGGTGGATAGCTTCTCCTCTGTACGAGGAAGCATGGACGTTTTACCCATCGATTATAAGAAATCTTTTCCATCCTCTCGTTGACCCATTACCGCTATGATAGGTGTATCGAACGGGACCCCAGTGTGCGCCGGACGCAGGCTGGTAAGAAAAATTGCTATCGATCATTTTACAAGTACTCTCCCAAATGGGTTCAATAAATCATGACCCGGAGGGGGAAAATGTGATTGAAAATCATACGTCCACGACATTTTCATCTCGGAAAAGAAAGGGGAACAACAGCCCCTACCTAAAATTACGTTATAGTCTCTCTCTACACTCTAGGCGCGCACATGAAAAATTGAAACGCAATAATTACGAGTAGCGTAAAACGCAGTGATATTGAGTGTTTTCTAAGTGTACATTGTTCTGGTTAAGTTGTATTTTCATCTGATTTCATCTGATACAGAGCAACAAAAAAAAATAAATAAATAAAAATCAAAGGATGATAATCTCAGTGTGAAAGGAGCTGTTGTTTACAGTTTTCTGCACATTGTGAAGAGGTCCAATATCTATCAAAAGCTAGAGAATAATGGGAATAAAGCTAGCAGTGACGCGTTTTGTGGTGTCACTGGCGTTGCATGCGGACAGTATGAAACAGGCCTCAAGGACTTACATACCAGGGAAAGACCCGTTCCTGTCCAAAATATAATAGCAAAACAGATAATGCCTATCGCACTTGGACGCCATGGATTCCTTTAGGACGCGTTCACACTTTCTATTCAGTATGTCCTCTGAGACAGAGTGAAATGAAGAAATGACTGCAGTGTAATTATAAAAAAACAACTTACACCTACACAATCTTGACAGCACTTCCGATGGGTTTTGCCACACTTAGATGGAGGCGGCTGAGTGTTATTAGGTCGACGTTCTGAGGACGCATCCGTCGCTTCATGCATATCGAAACCTTGATATATATATATATATATATATATATATATATATATATATATATATATGTATGAATTACATGAAAGGCGAATTCTTAATGATATTTATCATTATCATCTGGCAGCCATAAAGTGCGTCTTCAATGTAGGATGGTAAATAGAAAAAAATATAACAAATAATATTTATGTCTGATAAAAACAGAGATTTTGTCTTGCAAAAAGAAGAATATACCATTATCATTGAATTGTTGGCCCACAATGTTGATAATTAATTACCGATCAATATTCAGAAACCGCCTTTGTATATTAAACGAGGCTTATGAGTCGTCCCCTGATTTCAACAATGATGCCATCATGCATTGCAGACATGGAGTATATCATCCAAGTCTACAACTAAAGCATGAACCCCAAGCAATTAATCGTCTTACGTATAATATCAAATACAAATAACTATTATTATTTACATCGGGAAACAGAAACCATTACAAAGATGTTGTGTTTCTTTCCTTACTTTGGGAAATGAATAGATTTTTTTTCCTTGTTTTATCAGCAAGCCATAAATTTCTTGGCATAAACTCCGTGAAGGTAACATTGTTGGGCCCAGGCTGTATGGACCCCTCCTCCAACTTATTTCTAATAGTCTGTCGGTGTAACTATTGTTTCTTGTGCATTGTAAAGACCAAATCAACACGGAGCTACTACATAAATATCATATACCTCAGCTACTGCGCAATCCATCCATGATCAAGTACCTATAACAGTTGTGTCCATCAGCTAACTTTAAAAACGAAAATACTGTATGCTTAAAGATGATATTGAAATACAACCCACTGCAACATGTTTAAAGATATGAAACTAGTGTGCACGCAAACTAGGAAATATAAAAGTTAGCATTTGTGTCTTGATTCTTTATAAGAAATCAACAAACCAACCGAAGACAGATGAAAAACTTATTGCTCCATGGAAGAAAATGAAGGAGATGAAATCTAAAGTGAAATATATAAGCTTAAGTAACAGAATAAGCATTTTGTTCCAACAAAAGTAAAGAAGACCTTAAATGCACTAGCTGCTCATGAAATTTACATGTCGGCAAAGCCATATGCATGTAATGCTTCAAAACAAATACACATAGTCGCCAATCGTGATATTATGCATTCCACGTCATGCAGGCTGGAAATCCGATGCTAAACATGAACTGTCATCGCATGAAATATGAAATTGAAGCTGAAAGTCCATCTAAGCCAATTCCACCGGTTAAACTACAACTGTCACTATATATGCTCGGACATTTTCTGCCAGATGAATTATTCACATGGGGGAGAACGGACAAAAGTAGCAGTAATACAACTTTCGAGAAAGGGGAATAAATAACTTCTTCAACAATCCTTTTTACTTAAAACTAAATTTCTAAAACTTCAAGTACATTAAAGGAGGAAGCATGCCTCGGGTGACGGCCTATTATGCAAAAATAACCATTAAGCATGGCAGATGAAATCACATCTTCAATGTTGTTTTAGCCACGTCCTATTGCCAAAAATGTTTAAAATCAACAATCAGTACATAAGAATATACTATACAGAATTTGTTTCAAAACGAGAACAACATTCGCTTCTGCTCTTTTATTAAAGTTTTCATTTCAATCTATATCTTCATTTGAAATCTCACTTTTTCATGCTGTATGTTATGTGTTACGTGAGTGATTCTCTTGGAATATATCCAGATAATAATACTCATAATAATGATTATAATCATGATAATAACAATAACAATGAAAATTATTATGATACTTACAAAAATGACAATACCTATATTTATTATAATAATGAATAATGATTAAAATGCTTGCAGTAAGAGGAAGAAGAAGAAGAAGACAAATTGCTATTTTGCTGATGGGCCATTGGTTCCTCGATGTACCTACTGCGTTTTTGGGTGTATGCGTGTGTGTGTTTCTTTCCCTTTTCTTTGCCTTTGGCTTCCATTTCAGAACTTCCCCTCAAAATGGAAAAAATGATGAAGTCAGAGCTCATGCATCCTTCCGACGACAGAAACAAAAATCACCCAAAAGATGGAAAACCTAAGGCCCCTAGCTTCTTGCCAATGTCGAGGGGCCTGATTGAAAGCAACGCTGACAAAAATAATCAAGATATGCAACTTAATGTCATCGTAATTGCCTCACTGTAAGACCTGCTTCAAAACTGATGGCGAATATCTTCTCAGTACAAATCTGATTACGCCAATGGATTGTCGTTTGGAGTCACGCTCGTATATGACACAGAGAACAAGGAATGTATAGCGCAGGTTTTATTGTGCCACATCTAATCTGCTACTAAATGGAATTTCAATAAGGTGATAGAGAAAACACGTTTCCTCTCTCTCTCTCTCTCTTCTCTTCAACTTTACTCTTTTTCTCCCTCTCCTCGCTTTTCTTTATGTTTTTTCTCTTTCTTTTCATTTTTTTTTACTACGTGATATGTGTTTACGCATGTGTTTACGCAAAAACAAGACAATTAAAGACAATCTATACCGTGGAGAACAATGCAAATAGAAGAAAACGATTAAAATGCTTACTAACTATGATTATGGAGTCTTTCATCTTTGTCTTGTTGTTTTGCTCGCCTTCTGTTTTATTTTCGTCGTTTATCCCTCTTTTTTTTTCATTTGGTTGAGGACAAGACTCGCAAATTATTTGTGGAGAGCTTTAGATGTATACCATGATTTGTGGAGACTTTAATACAGCTCGATCTAAATGAGAGTCGACGTGTTTGTAATTGTCTGACCATGGATGGATCCTATCAAGAAGATTGTAACATGTATGTCGGGTGATGATGCTAATGACAAGATTGTTTAGAATTCGTGCACTTAAAAGCCACCGATGCACCGGGTAAGAAAGCTTTGCAGCGAGTACATAATTTCGCTGATAATTACCTTAATTGTACCCATTTCGTCGGAGATAAGGCGAACGCATGGAAAGCTTGCGGCCGGCGCATTTACACATGCATCGCCAATTCGCCCGCCGTACCACTTATCCCAAATTAGACCTATCACATCGCAAATCTATCGCCTTCGTATTCCATGCGTCATTTTGCCGGCGGCTTCGAAACCGTAATCGCTAACATTAAGCCGTCTTGGGTTTCATAAACGCGTCGGAGAACGTCCTTTCGCACCCTCACACCAGTAGATCGCACATTGAGAAGGTCCGCTGCTTGTCTACAATTGGCTATTTAGAGCCACAATAGATAGCCTACATAGATACATGTAGATAATATCCTAGAGAAGAATGAACGCATTATCAGTCTTTGTGGTGGATCCAGAGGGGGCACACCGGGCGCGCGCACACCCTCTTTATTTCTTGGTTAAAACAAAAGAAATAAAAAGGAAAAATGAAGGGGGTGCATGCGCCCCCTTTAATAAAATATATTTAGCAAAGGTGCCTCCCCTTTCCGGAATTCCTGGATCCGCCCGTCATTATAGTACGATTTCATTTTCGGTCAGCCTTACCGTGTTAATGACAAAACGCGCTTATAATAATTACTGTATTATGCTTTATTCAGGATATAATTTTCTGACATCATTCGCACGCGATTGTATCGAAATAGTATTCTGGGAGCCATTCGTTTTGTTTCAAAAGAAGGAAATGCTTGTTTTTTTTTTTCCTTCGTTGACTTTGCAGACTGAGTTCAAAGGGGCGATGACCCTATCTGGTATCCATGACTTTAATAACACTATTGAAATCGGCGCCCACCATGTCGGCGCCAATGACCAGCGGGCGGCCGGGACGGTCGGCGTTTGGCCAATGGTCGGTATACCCCACTGCGCACCTGACTGACTGCCTACAGTGCGTTTATCCACGTGTGTTGGCAGCGACCCAGAGGGAAAACACATCCAGCTGCCTTTGATAGTCCACGTGACTCCAGTATGATGTCAGAGGCAACCCTCCTCCATAGTAGACGGTTTAGAGTCTTTACTATCCACTCGAATCGATACCCCCTCTATCCTCCCCGCTTTAATAAACGTTAGCTCTTGTAACGTACTAAACACTCAACCGATTCGAAACATACCAGCAGATTGCAAGCATCCATACGAGCGCTCACACAAAACGTACTACAAAAGCACACAAGTCTGTGGTATAATATTCATTTAACTTTAAAACGTCTATCTTCACTGGCTGACCTTGCAAACAATTTCATTTTCGGAGAGTCACTGACCGAAACTGATTCGATATTGGCATGCAGTACCCGGCTTTTAGATTAACACCAGTCCCCTGTTGGGAGAGTCTCTGCGTCATTCGCTGTAAATATTTGTCCTTTTACAAAATCTAATAGAGGAGACTTGTCCTAGATTCAGTCTCTTGCCAAACAGTGGTGTGGACGGAATGTTTCTTTAAAAGACGCTGCAAAATGCGAAAAAGGTGAATATCCTGCGCAGTTAATGGAATGTGGAAAAGATTAAGAAGAATTAATCTACGGCATATCTATCGCTTGAATTTGGAAAATAATATAACCATACTGCTAACGAGTTGAACACACACACACGGACAAAAAAGGGCTCATTACACTCATGAGGTTACTAATGAGTCTTTAGACTTCACTCACAAGCCGTTCTCTCATAAACAGATATTTATTGCATCGACAGACACACAGAAAAACAGGTCGAGATAATTATGAATAGGACATTCAGCATACTACAATTATGAAAGTGTTGGGGTTTTTTTTATGGTCATATCTAATTCTAAGTTGTTTGTGACAACAACCTTTGGCTATGTGAAGAAGATTTTAAGATGGATCACATTGACCACGAATGGCTGAATGTGTGATTGGATTTGTTTAATGCAAATATAATGTGCCCGGAATGAACCAACATGCGGTAGGGAAGAGGGTCTCTAATGTCATTTTCTCCCTCGCTTGAGAAGATGTGACATTTCAACAGACACCATGATTCCTCTTCGAAGGGAAAACAATCTTTAAATAGATCTCCCGAGTATCACTTTCAAGCGACCTCAATATCAGGAGCGTTCGGTGGATACAAGGGGCTCTCTTTCGAGACAGAGCCGAGCTGAAATCCACTTTATTCCTTCATCCCCAACCCCCCTTCCCCACCTCCAAACTTAATGGACAGTAATGTTACTGCAATGGAGCAGCGGGGAAAACAGGAAAGCAGGAACGCACCGAGGCTAGAATCATTCGATTTGGAACAGATTATCGTCTGCTTAGACTAGGAATCTAATATTTCGCCAGGCGACTTCGTCACGCTGTCAGCCTAAGTCCGTATAGGGAGGCCGGGGTCTTACAATGATGGGATAATGAAGTGGGTCACAATATTATCTCACGATTATAGTGCATAATGTCCTTTATTGTCAGGCAGCCAATGCACAAACAGATTATGCTTACATACACTCTTAAAGGTATACGCATACATAAAATATTATTTAATTTCATTTCATATGCAGAGTTTTGTTTGTGAGTCTGCGATTTGTATGAAGACCAAACTTCATAAAAGAGAGAGAGAGAGAGAGAGAGAGAGAGAGAGTGAGAGGCAGAAAAAATGTTTATTCATCGTCTACCATATATACAATAAGACATTATGTAGAATTCTGTATTTTTACAAGTATACAGCCGTTATAGCTTGATATCCATGGACATGCCAAATGTGTTCACTATATTTGTATGCAAATTGCTTATGGCGCCTTCTTTTACCAATGCTAACCATGGTAACACATTATTTCCCTTTCACACATGCAGATACACACTCTTCCAATTTGCAATGGCATTATCTCCGTAATCAATAGTCCCTAAAGTGAAACGTAAACTAGCATGACAGGATAATGTTTGTTTGGAAGTGAATTACCGGGTGCTCTTATGTTCCACTATATCCCGCGTTTGCACCATCGTGCGTGCGCCATGCGACAAACGCCATACGCCCATACAACCCAAACAAAATCCCCCTTCGTGAACCCATTAAACGCCATTTCTGATTGATATAAACGTACAATACTCACTGCTACCCCATTAGCAGTAATGACGACGTTGTGCGGTCAGGCCTTCGTAATATGTGAGTAAAGGTGACTTGTTCTTAAAATCGCTTGCGCGTAATGACAAATAGTTCGGTTTTCACTTCACGTATAATCAACGTCTGCATGGTAAACATAATACTTTGCCTTGAATGTCTCCGTTTTTACTCCATTGTACGAAGACATGTAACTTATGCTCCTATTTTCCACTACTGTTTCAAGCATCGTTTTAAATGTCCTCCCCCACCAGATATCTAGTTGATGATATCATGAACATTAGAACATCAATTTCAAACTAAACTGAGTGGATGAATGTAATGGTTTGAATATTAAGCCATTAATATCTGAATGTTAAAATATATTTGCGCATAGTTGATTTTCTTTACAATGCAATGATGAACTGATGCTGTACTATATAAAAAGCGATGAAGGTGAGAGAATTTAAAAGACACCAAAAAAAAAAACCCCAAAAACCAAGCAAACACAAGTATTATGGTTAGCAATCTCCAAAAAAAAAAAAAAAAATGTGCCACGGAGTTCCGATATTCCTACGTTGTTACTCAAACCGTCCATTAATGATAAATCTTGCCCGAGTATTTGCCCCGCTTGTTTGCTCCATTATAGCATTTCAGAAGATGGTCTTATTAGTGTCAATAGTGACAGTTTAGTCTCCTTTCAAGTACCCGCCGCGTAAATCTAAAGACTCGTGTTTATATTGTCATCAATATCGCCTGGCTATATATGAGTTACTCCTTATTGCGTCGCGGTCCATATGTTACGAAGTAAACACAGCTGGTTTTACAAACACAAAGCACACTTGCACACATTAAAGCCCACACACAAATACATACATACACACACACACACACACACACACACACACACACACACACACACACATTTATGTATACCCATCGGAGGATCAACAACACATATCATACAACACGTGCAGATACTCAAGTGTTTACTAAACGCATTCAATCGTAGCCCCCTACCTCGGCAAATAGCAAAGGTCGTGGAAAATACTTGAAGGTATAACAGAGAGTAGTAGGAATAGCAATACTACAAGACTACACACTGTACGAGCTTTAGCACACACTTTGTTTCAATGTACTGTCCTAGATCATTTGACTAAAATAAATATCTAATGAATATCAAATTTATAAAATTCATAAATCTTCTGTCAAAAAAAAGGTCTATAATAGAATAGACAATTTAAAACGTAAACTTACTATACAATCTTTACAAGGTATGAGTGTGCTGAAACAAATGCGCGGGGCTTTGTGAATATAGTCTGAAACCTACCAGAGAGATGTGACTGATCTTACTGCCCTGTTGACCCATATTCAGAAATACAGGTTGAAATGAAATAGATATATATAATCTTATATATATATTAGATTTACCCATGATATTTCTTCTTGTAACAATTACACTCAATATTTCTTACCCCTACCACTAGGTATGAGGTTATTGATATTGTATCTGGTTTGAAAAATAAAAACAAAGTGCAGGTTATAATGATATAAGCAATATGATTTTAAAAGGAGTTATATATTCTACTGTGGATCCTTTGGTGTATCTTTAATTTGTCAATGTTAAATGGTCATTTCCGGAACAAATAGCCAAATTTATTCCTATATTTAAGAATGGAGATAACTTATATATTAGTTATTATAAACCTATTTCTTTATTTTCTTGTTTATCAAAAATTTTAGAGGAATTTATATATAAAAGAACAATTATTTTTTCTTGAAGACGCATTGTGTTCTAAAAAGCTCCCAGTTTGGTTTCCGAGAAAAGCATAGCACCTCTCGTAAATTTTTTAATTTTATCGATAAAGTAGCACATGTTTTAGATAATCACTCTCATTTGATCGGCATCTTCCTGGACTTCTCCAAGGCGTTCGACACTATAAATCATATTGCTTTATAAGTCCCACTATGGTATACGTGGGAAGGCCTTGGAGTGGTTCAGGAGTTATCTAACTGATCGTAAACTAAAATGTTTCTAAAAAAAAATGATAACTCTGATATGAGAGAAATTAATTGTGGCGTGCCACAAGGTAATTTATTGGACCCGCTGTTGTTTATTGTTTATATCAATGATTTTTGTACTTCCTCCCAGGTGTTATCATTCACACTTTTCGCCGATGACTCAAATGTGTTTTTTTTTTTCACATGAAGATCCAAATATTCTTGTGCACACAGTTAATTCTGAGTTACAAAATTTACGTGATTGGATACGAGCTAATAAGCTGTCCCTGAATATCAATAAAACCAAGTATATATTTTTTCAGTAACACTTCAGATAATTTGAATATGGATATTTATTTTGATGATACTGTTTTAGAAAGTGTTTCATATACAAAATTTCATGGAATTACAGTAGATAATAAACTTTCTTGGAAATTTCATATAGATAATGTTTGTAAAATTATTTCACGTAATGTAGGCGTTATTAATAGGCTTAAATTGTTTTTTCCCCAACACTTATTATTCATACTGTACATGTATTACCTTATTTAAATTACGGAATACTAGCATCGGAAACACGCATCAAACACTACTAGATAGGGTTTTACTGTTACAAAAGAAGGCACTTCGAATCATTTGTAATGCCGCTCCTTGCTCTCATACAGCTTCTTTGCTTTTTGAAAATAAGATTTTGAAAATTAAAGATTTGTTTTTATCTTATTTAGAACAATTTATGTAAAGTTATAATAATAACTGTCTCCCGCTTATATTTGATTCCATGTTTCCTCGTAACTTGACATACCATACAGTGTAGTTACCTAACAAGACAGTCAAATGAATTTTATTTGCCCCTGCTTAGAACTGTGTTTGCTCAGCAGACATTTATTTATACAGGTCCAAGATTCTGGAACTCCCTTAGTCCAGTAAAAAATGCTCCTTCACTGCATTCGTTTAAAAGAAGATTGAAATCATTCCTCTTTAAGTCTTATGATGTAACAGAAAGAAACTAAGTTTGTTTGTCATTTTTTTTTAAAGCATGTAGGTTTTATTTTGTAAGCACCGGGATGCTATAATTGATTCTTCTTATAGGCATGTTAGGTTCGCGTCTTTCGCGGCATTCTACATCACATCCCATCCTTTTTTATTGCGAATTTGTATACTTTTATACGTGCCTTCACAGAACAGATTATGTTCCGCTATCAGAAATTCCATATTATTATGTTACTTTCTCGGTCGCTTTTAACGCTCTACACTTCTAATACGGCTAATAGTCTCTGTGGGCTTGATCTTGAATGTGTCGATTGACCTAGGCTTTTTATATTTAGTTGTCTCGTCTCTTTACTTCTGTTTCTGTTTCCTCCCTCTCCCCTTTTCCCCTTCTTTTCTCATTTTCACACACTTGTAGTTCAGTTATTCACATATTTTTTTCCCCCTGTGAGGTGCCCACATAGTACAAGCACAGTCTTTTGAGTGGGTATCTCCACTTTTTTTTTTTCGCAGAATGTATAAATATGTTTGTATGAAAAATGCCTCACTTTGTAATGACTACTGACGAATGTTATTCTTTGCCATCCATGTATCATTCCTTCAAACGCATGTCGAATTCATACTTTTTGTACATTCTGTTGAAAGAAGCGAAAGTAAAACCTTTTTAATTGTGATATGATTCATTATGATGTGGACGCCTTGCGGCAAAATACTTCTGCAATGTGATTAAGAAAACAACGAAACTATTCTAACAAGAGACAAACGTAGTTTTAGTCGGCCGACATTGTGACCCCCTTTCTTAATTGTACAAATGTTTCTAATCTTTGACAAGGAAGATAATATATATATATATATATATATATATATATATATATATATATATATATGATACTGAGAGAAAGAGACAAGGGGAGTGATAGAAAAAAACACGCCAATTTACTTTGAGTCTACGACTAGAATAAAAGCTAAAGGAAAATATACGTTAAACGCATAATAATTATGTCTGAGAGCTGATACGAAATATGAAGGAAATGAAGCTATATTGTAATTATGATATGAATGTTGTTTTAGTCTAGAATATAATACACCAACGATATCTGATGATTGTTCACGACAAGCGAATAATATATTGGAATGTGTGCACATGTTTGAAACACATGCAGTTGCATTTTCTCGTACAAGAGCGGGAGTGGGTGCAATTTTGTTTTCAGAAATGAGTGTCTAAATTACATCATTATAAAGGAGGAAATCATTATTGATTGATGGATATTTTCTTAAGTCGCAATTTCAATGATGTGTCTATCGGAACGTACCATTAAAGAAGAGAATGGACGAATACACCATACACAATTACAGGGTGATGGAATCCTCCACGTAAAAGAAAAATATATATATATATTGATCATCCCGTAGCTTGATATTTACAGTGAGGGCCGTTTTTTCTCTTATTCGTTTGTTTTGTTTTGGGACAGGAATATAAAAGCTGACATAACATATCAATTTTTTGTCTTTTTTTTTACCCCTTGCCCAAAAGTGAGAAAAATCGTCAAACAAAAAATAAATGTGAAATACAATGAAACAAATGAGAACGTAAACAGATTATTGAGAGACGGAGGTGTGATGTTTATTTGATAATGCGGCGACTCGGATATGTTTTGTTTTCAAACGATCGTAAAAGAAGACCTTTTCAAGTGGCAAACAAACGCGAAACTGACCCACAAGTGATCGCATCTGAAAGATCGTTGCTAAGCGACAAAAGAATTCCCCATTCTCCGATTGCAGTGCAGTTAGAATCAATTGCTGTATATGTTGCCACGCGCGGGGGACACTAGTGGGTTGTACCCCACTGGATTCCAAATTCATCAGGGTTTTTCTCTCTTTACTCTTCCTCCTTCTCTAAAATGTCACAACCATCAAAAAGCATTGTCAGACGCCTATGTATACCAACTTACAGAGAAGCGTGGGAGTAATTCGAATGCAACAGTCCATGTTAAACAAGAATGTCTTGACAGTCGCGCAGGTAATGGTAGCTGAACGTTGCAATCGAGAGAATAATGGTCGTGGGAAGAAGGAGAAGAAGGAAGGGGGGGGGGGGGTCGCTATTCTTCGTTCGATGCGGTATCGTCTGTTAGGATTTATCCGGCCTAAAGCTAAATAACGTGCGTGGGCGCCCGTGATAACATTCCGTATGCATTCACGGCCAAAAATTTACAGTGCGCCGTGATGGAGATGTGTTAGCGTCACGTGGTTCGCCGTAACAAGATTATTGCTGATTTCGTCCAAGCGCTGACGGGTGTGCCGAGCGCATGCAATGCAGCTTCGGTTTGGCGTCACTTGTCTCGTATGAGTAATGATACTTGTGTGTTCGTGTTTATCTGTGTGTTTGTGTTTGTGTGTAAGGGTGTGTGTGTGTGTGTGTGGGTGTGGGTGTATTCGTGTGCTGTTTATGTGGTTTCTTCCTGTGTGTGTTGTTGTTGATTTGTAGGTGGGTATTGTGCTGAAATATCCATGTCTTGCAAGCACAAGGGGCAAGATTTGATACAAACAATATATCTTTAGATGTTCTGAGGTCCCGAAGAACAGGTAGCAATAGTTTGCGAAGTTGAAAACTTACAGATTTTAGTATGTTGTAATTATGAATAAACAATCAAACTCTCATTTGGCGATATCTTGAGCTGAAAATGAGCGATGTAAACTGCCTAGACAACAATTGAATAACTTTATTAGAATAACTACAATACGTTTATCCCCCTAAAACACACCTCATATTAAAATGATATCAACCTGTCGTACGCTTTCCTTTTTAATACATGTACATGGCTTAAAATTGTAGTCCCTACTCACAAGTCATTAGAATAGGCTCGCAGATAAACATTAACCCCTGAAGTCCTTCGCCTCCCCCCTCCCCCCCCCCCCCCAAAAAAAACACCCTACGTTAATGTACGTCTACTGGCAGGAGGATCCCCCCCCCCCCACACACACACACACACACTTAAATTGCGTTGTTTTAGGTGTGATCGGCATCCGTGGTGTTGAATGCTATGATCGCACCGGTTCCGTCCGACGCATCGCGCGGCACCCTGCAATGTACAGTAGAAAGGGGCGGGACTGTGTTGCAGGGCTTTGAGCGTTTGCGTTGAAAGTAGACAAGCACGTTTCTCCCTTTAATCTTAAATCTCTAATAAGAGTCATCCAGATATGTTGTAATGATGCCTTAACCGTAACTGCCAAGGACATCATTACGACAATATTATGCTGTCGGGGCGCTGTGGCATAGTGGATAAGACACCGACTCCTAATCGGAGGACCCGAGTTCGATTCCCGCCCAGTGCTTACGTCCTTGGACGAGATGTTTTTACCTACCACGTCCCTCTCGACCTAGGTGTATAAACAGTGATAAATGTGTACCTAGAGCGCTAGGGTAATAATAACGACAGGGCCCTCTGGTAGAGCAGTGACAATACTGAAGAGGCTACCCTGGGTAGAGAAGACTGTACTGCTGCTGCTGCTGCTGCTGCTGCTGCTACTACTACTACTACTACTACTACTACTACTACTACTACTACTACTACTACTACTACTACTACTACTACTACTTACTACTATTACTACTACTATTACTACTACTACTACTACTACTACTACTACTACTACTACTACTACTACTACTTACTACTATTACCAGGCCTACTATTATTACTACTCTCTAGGCCTCTCTCTACTTCACCACTATTGTCATTTCATATATCTATTCTGCTATCATACTTCACAGTTTTAAGATTGTTAAATTACCTTAGTATGGAAATTAATTTAGATTTCGGCGGAAATTCCTTTTTGTGCCCTCCATACGTTGTAACGGATTGAGTAACACGTCCCCCCCCCCCCAAAAAAAAAAAAAAATCCCCAGTCGAAGTGATATATAAGTATTATACACATATGTAATATGTACCGGAAACAAACTTTTTTCCCCACACACAGTTATGATTACAGTATACAATTGTCTGCAGGTGTTGTAGAAAACATCAACGAGGCATTCAATCATGATGCAATTGATTATTTTTCAGTATGTTTTTTTTTCTCTCTCTCTCTTGGTCAGAGCTAAATAACAAAAGTTTCACAATTGGCGTGTCGTGTTTTTATTGTGTTGTTGTTTGTTTGTGTTTGTGTGTGTGTGTGTGTGTGTGTGTGTGTGTGTGTGTGTTTTTTTGTTTTTGTTTTTGTTTTGTTTTTGTTTTTGTTTTTGTTTTTTTTTTTTTGGGGGGGGGTCTTTCCGTTCCTAAAGAGCAAACCATGAATTAATGCGTGAATGGACAATAATGCTTTCGTCGAACATATAAACAAAAGAATAATGAGTTCACGTGTCTCCGATGACGTTCGAGCACAAAAGAACTCCATTGAAATGGAAATAACCTGTCTCGGCTGTACATTTCCGGTCGTTTATCAGCACTTTGTCGCGGGCAAACCGTGGACATATCTATTTGCAAAATATTATTGGCGTTCTTTGTGATTGTATCGACGTTGTGCAATTAACCATTTGTCCCAAATGTAATTGCAATTTCATGCATGCCGCCACTATGATAGATTCCCAGTGAGAAATTTGATTAAAACAATATTGACAAGTCTCGCTGAACACCAATGAAATTTGAATTCAAAGATAACGCGCGGATGAATCCCGTATAAAATGTGCTTCTATCTCTGACGGTGACACATACAATGATTACAAAGGGGGCTTTATTTTTCTTTCCTTCTTTCTCTCGTCTTTTCTTTCTTTCTTTTTTTTTTCTTTCTTTCTTAAAGTCCCTTTCTCTTTCTGGATAACGAAAAAGACATTTCCCTGAACACTGTTTCTACCACCACAAGCAACGAGAACCTTTGACATTCGAGAAAGGTCCTGGGACCTTCTCCCGTGCCCGTCCCATCTAGGCCCGCCACCTGCCCGATGCCGGCATGGTCAATACTCTTGCATCATTTCAAGACTTGTCGATAGAAATCCCGAACACCGCCCCGCATTACGCGCATGGCCGACAAGCAATTGGATTCAAATTGATTAAGGTAGTCCTCCAAAGACACCTGACTAGATTATTTATGAAAAAGAGAGAAAGAGAAAGAGAGAGAGGGCGAAAGGGAGAAAAGACTGTACCCCTTATTTGGACAACGATGGTGCGACGAAGAATACCCAAGACTCACACACTAGAGATTCGAGGTTCGATTCCTCCCGCCTGTTATGGTGCATCGAGTAAAGTGATGTAAACACCACGTAAAAACATAACTATGTTGTATCACTGACGGCACCTGATGGCAATAGTTCACTATTCAAAAGACTACCCTGTAAAGAACCTGAGCAATGAGTGTCTGGCATAAGAAAAAAGTACATGATTAACATAGGAATTAGAAATATATTCACCAGTCCTTTGCTCTGTTTTTCAATCATAAAGCAATTTCTTCAAGTTGAGAAACTCATGTTTTTATTCCATGATTTCTTAAAATGAATTTAGATGGGGAAAAGTGAACACGGGAGTGTTAAAATGGGTAAATAAATGCATAATAAACGAACCAATATATAGATGATGTTCTGATGTTCTAAAGGAGATAATAACCATGAAATTATCGTTTGTTTGTTTGTTTGTTTGTTTGTTTGTTTGTTTGATTTAATCACGGGGTTAAAAGCCCTTAACGAGCCAAGAGGCTGTTTTTCAGAGAGGCCGTGAACAATGTATTTGACATAAACAGAACAAATCAAAGATACAGAACGAAACAAAATCAAATCAAACATAGATGTGATATGAATATAAAAAAGAAAAAAAAACACAACGAAACAAAGACTAAACATACTCTAAAATCACCATCAATATAACAAAATACCAACAATCGTCTGAGGTGGCTATCTTCATTCAGGTTAAACATAAACTTCAATATGAACTATGAGTACCTGTATGAAAAATTTACGACTGAATCAAAAGCATTCGTAAAGGAAGACAGACTGTATAATACTCTAAATATTTTCGGGGAGATCATTGGAAATACTTATGCCAGTATAAATACATCCGTGTTTCAAAAAAAAAAAAAAAAAACTGTTCTAGGGGTTTTTTTTTCAGTTTGAAGATAATTGCAAATACCTTTTTGAAAAAAAAAAATCATTGTGGCCTATAATCAGGAAATGCTTCAGAGAAATTTATCATAGGCTTATTTAGAATTATACTGAGATACATAAACTTATATGATGCATATATTATGCCTGAAGATATAGATATATTTTAGGATTATTTCATTCTTTGTGGGTCTCGTAAGCGAAATGGGAAAAAAAATGAATGAAGGAGACTGCTGATCATTCTTTGATTTCAGAAACAAGCTTTAAGTCAAAACATACAAAAAAGCAACATATTTTAATGAGCGCAGAGTATGTACTATTGTAAAGATATTGCTTATTAACTATTTATCTATTATCTATTTACATAAAGTTTGTAACTGACTAACTAGAATGCAAGATATAGAAGAATTGGTATATAGAGAGTTGACAAATTATAGGGGAATTCCCGTCAGTTACAGTTAGTCTGAAAATAAAAAGTGAGATCTTGTATAAGCACACAATTTTGAAGTGTGGTCAAAATTTGATAAATTTGACAGATATGATATGAACAGATTATGAACAGATATATGAAAGGTCAAATGAGTGGGCTCGGATTATCACCTCAGTATTTCCATTCATCGCGTTGCAAGAACTGACAAAATGTTGTTGTTTTTTTCTAGCATAAGTGATAAGCGTTAAAGTGTAAAACAAAATTTTATTGCTGTCTGAAAAGCGTCAAAATAGTCAACAGTCAAACGTATTAGATTTGAGAATAGGATATAATTTCAGTTGAAAGGAAAAAAAAAAACACTGGTGATTATAAAAACTGTAAATTATATGGTAAAGTAAGAAGCGATGGCATCACCACACTCACTTTCGTAATGACTGTTCAAGAATTGTTTTGTAAAAGTTAGTAAAACCTCACGATTTTGGTAATTCGCAAATTCCTTATAATTTTCATCTGATTTTGATCACTGTTGTGCCTATAAGATTTTACTCTTTTTTATTATTATTCAAACTTTTAACAGGTCCAAAATTTCTCTGTAAGTTCTAAGATACCAGTAAGAACACTCATTCCTCGGGAAGAAAATTATTGTTATTATTATTATCATTATTGTTATTATTATCATTATTATTATTATCATTATTCGAAAGAGGTTTTCAGATTATTTTGAAAAAAGGAATGCGCCTACCTTAGTAATTACGGACGCAAAATAAGAGAATATATTAACGAAAGTCTCTCAACAACGTGCATTAGTTATTAAGAATGAAAACAAAAAGGAATTTATGTAGTTCATGGAAACGACCTGGCTGAGGTTGAAATGCTCCCCAGTCTTAAACTCTCTGCGCCACACAACGACTCTGTCTGCACTATCAAAGTTGTCTCTGCTAGACACAATCTCCCTCTCTCTCTCTTATGTTGGTAAACAAAAATATCATGTGACAATGATGTATCTCTCCCTCTCTCTATCTCTCTCTCCCTTTCTATCTCCTTTTCTCCCTCTATTCCTATCTTCCCTCCGAGCATCGCTCTCTCTTCGTCGGCTCTAGGCTATGGCTGGTATCTCTGCAGGGGTTGCCACTGGCCATCGCTGAGACCGTGGCATCGAACACTGCGCATCTCTGTTTGACGAACGTGACCACACTGGCGACAACTACAAAATATGTATGAATGTGATATCCACGTTCGACATGGGGTGTCATACATGCATACATTAATTCAATGTCTTCATATTGTAAACACATGACAACCTTCGTAGGTGAGCAATTAACAGTTTAATAGACAATGGATATTCACAAAAGCTTATTATAATCATATCTGATTATGTTTTCTATCTGATGTTTCTATTTTTTTTTTCATTACGACGTTAAAAGTTGAAAAGCAATCTCTTGTGAAATTTTAAGAATGCGATTGTAATCAGTGGCATCATCCACGGCGAACAAACTGGCCCGAACCTGATGTGATAAAGTTCATTAGTCCATTTCAAAATAATGATAGTCATTTCTAAATACTTTTTAACGTCTCATCACATCTGACTAGCCATGGAAGGACACCAAATCATCTATATTTCATTTGTTCTTTATTTAATATCTCGCTGCGAAATAACGCAATTTGAAATCGCGACCATGGTGTCATGACAAATTGAACCGCACCACGTTCAGCGGGTCGCAGAGTTTAAATAAAATACCCAGTCCTTTTTCTTTTGTATCGCTCACGTCGGAAAAAAAAAACATAAAAAAACATAATTAGAACGCAGAACAGTTAATAATGCGATCCGTTCACATCGAACGGAGACTGCACGAAGCGTTCGTAGTCCTCAATAGGAAAGCACAGCCACTGATGGATTTGACAGAGATAGGGAAAGGATATCCGACGATGATACAGGATATATATTTATCATAGGGGATAATCCGATGTAATCGATGTGAAATGACAACATAAAAATCCTGATAGCGAATGAGTTGATTGATATTAATGTCAATGATATCACTGTGCGAAGTGTCGCGAACGGAGGTATAAAAACATTGGCTTAAAGTAACGGTGAACGCTGCATTAAAACGAAAAGAAACAGAAGAACCTAAAACCTTGGTGCCAGATCTAATTTGTGCAATGCAGATTGTCATCTACGAGAATGCTTTTCCCAGATGGCGGATCGTAACGCACCACACAGCAATACAATGTACATGTATATCCGCGGTGGTGGAACAAACAGAGAAAAAGAGAGTTAATTTTCTGAGCTTGATTAATGTATTCTTGTACACACTCTGAAGCACTTTTGATAGTTTAATTATACCAAACGCGATTAATTATGTCATTATAAGCGAGTGAGCGCTTAGCTTATGCTAAGATCGTCCCAAACAAGCCGCCAAAGCCCCCTGCACTTTTCCAATGTTGCGCCGAATTAGGTGGGTAATCCAATGCAAGACTCGGCAACAACGAGATCCAATTGTCTTCACGTTCCGAGGCAGGGGTAGCCCTCTCTCTGACATTTAGGCCGAAATATCTTGTTATTAATGCAATTTGTGATATCAGTCGGTACTAAATAACACTCGACCTGGGTGAACTCCCAGGAATAACGGAGGAAAACAAAAGGATGTCGTAATAATGAAAAGGAAAAGGATATGCCATTTGTTTTTATCAGTACCAGTATATACCAGTTGCATGATGGGAAAATTGAGTAACTCAATACATGCATAGAAATTGCTGCATTGGAGCTTGAAAATCAAACATCGACGCAATATCCTTTTCATATACTAGTATTTATTTCTGATGCCATCCAACACACAAAAAGACAGATCGATGGAGAAATTTCGAGAAAAGTGTATTAGAAGGGAGATGCTTCTAAAAACAAATTAAATGATTTTTATACTACGCTTAGAATCAAAATGACAGTTATCAACGCCCCCCCCCCCCCCTCATTGAAGGATAATGTAGGTATTTAATGACATACAACGAATTTCATACTCATTCCAAATTACAGGAGCTTAATACTATTCGAATAACTGCTGCTAAATTCTCTATATCGTCGAATTCCATTTTCTGGTGTCGATGGGGGCGCCCCATTCGGCCATGATGAGATATTTCTTCGTCCACGCTCCTAACCGGTCACCACAGTCAAACAGTGGCCCCAATAGTCGGGCGTGAGAATACAGTAAATGCCTCGCGCAGATATATATGAAAAAAAAAAAAACACTCCACGGTGATATTGGCGCAATGTAAATCGAGTGACATTTCGTGTTTATGGCCTCGAACGATATGAAAATAAACACCAGCCTCCTGACGACTACATATATCGGGCCGAAAATGCAATAATGCCCTGCCAATAAAACACAAACTGTAATATTGATGCTACATATGGAGTCACTGCCTCGCTAAGGCGGAGGTAAACAATTCCGCTCTCCATTTTGGGTCGTTTCGGGGTTTTTATTTGGCGTAAAAAGAGAAAATAATCATCCCCGCAGATCATTGGGAAAGACCAGAGACACAATAAATATCTCGAAACGCGAATGATTTCGACGGGTTTATTTGGTAGCCTAAAGTCACTCTATTCCTCAACGGCAATATCCTTCAACTTTTCTGAGATAATCATTGCAAATATTACATAGGGCCTATTGTGAGTACGTAGTTTTGAGTTTATAAAAAAGAGTTTTATTTATTGTTGTTGTGATGTCTGCGTTTAAAGCTGCTGAAAACATAGAAAATAATCAGAACGTGAGGAATGATATTTGTAATCATAATATCAAGAATTTTCCCTGGAATATCAGTAGAATGGGAGGATTTATTTTGCTCCATCTGATAACGGACATTTTAAAAAGTTAATGTAAAAATAATATGCTGAGCTCATTTTGGTACGCACTCTTCACGGCTACATACGCATCGGTATGCAGGGAAGGTGCAGTTTTGAAAGTGAATATGTGTGTGTATCATAATATGCATGTTGTTAATGATCCACTTGAGCGGATCCATGATGAATGTTAGTGGTTACATACTAAGGTCTGAAATTTCTTTAAGGTAATGATATGAATAATATTCCATAACAATTCTCGCACGACACTGACTAAAGGCAGATTGTTCATGCGGTAGATGTAAAGTGTACAGCAACAATTCACAAAAGAATAGCAAGCGCAGTGAATAAAAAGTAAGTTTTGACTTATGCTGTGAGGGAAAAACTCTCTATGCATGCAACGTCACACCTAAGCTACCGTTCAACATTCGCTTAGTACTTGATACTCAGAGTAGTCTTCAGAGTGTATCGGTTTCACATTGACCGCATGACATACAGCGCTTATCAAGTACAAGAAATTAAAGCCTGTGAACTGAACACGCATCACATCCGTGACTTTCAGTACATTTCCATTCGAGCCCACTTCTAATACCAAATCACATTCAGGATATTATGTCATTCTGTTAATGACCATTATTGTTAGTCATCATGCACCGTTTGGGGCTATAGCAAAATGCAATTCGAAATTACGCAATTCACATCTCGTAAAAATCATGTCGTCGTGCCTGAAATAGCTTGTCCATAATTGTCGTTTTCTCCGCCTGGGAAATGGATTAGGTCAGAGATTTTGATGTCAACCGTGCGTGATAATATGGGTTACTCTATGCAAACTCAAAGGCAGTAGTCTTTGTATCATTGATAAAAATAATAAAATTTTCTCTTCTTATAATGCATTTGTGGCAGCTATAAAGTCCTTATTGTCCTGTTAGGCCTATATACTGAGTCTGAAGCGTTTGTTTGTTTGTTTATTTGTTTTTGTGTACTGCTTTTATTTTCCACTTTGATAAACCGAGACATCATCTTTTATCTACATCGCTGTTTTCCATCTCCAGAATTATCTCGTGTCATTAAGCGATGAATACATTATAACGAATACGACGAATTGTGAACTTTATTCGCAGGTAGTTTATCATTCTTGTCACTCAAACAACCACGACATGACTTTACGACTACGCGATTACTCAAGTATACTTGAGAAGAGAAAGTTAATCATAATGTACGAGATTATCAAGGTAGACGTGTATATTGTGGTCGTAAATTACTTCTGACAAGCGTTTACTTGCGTAATTCATCTCAGATAATTTATAGAAGAGACCAGTTTACAGTACATTCTGCTGATAAGCATTTGACCTTCATGGCCTCGCACATTTACTTCTAATGGTCCGCGCAATGATCTCGCAAGCACAGACGAACATCGTTCGTTTTATCACTCTGACAATGTGTTGCGTTGATGAGGACGTCGGTAATTATTTCTGTGACTAGTAATGGTTGGGGCACAAGGTGGAAAATGATGACCATGATATGCGGTCTGTTTAGAGCGAATGAAATCTATTACACCTTCATTTGCCTGGGAGATTAAATAGCGAAAACCAAAGGAAAAGAAAAGTATCACAGGGTCGATATGAGTATACCTCCAAGCAACATAGGCAGCTACAGAGATGATGGCTGTACCGAAAAGGAGAAATCATGATTATAATGCGACCTATATTTAGTAGTGGCTACTTTGTTGTTGCTTTTGCTGTTTTTTGTACACTTGCCGTAGGCGGTAATTGATGTTTGCTGTTGCCTCATTGGTCTTGAACATCTTGGTGCAAGACTAGAAGGATTTATCTCGGCGTATCACGTGACCAAATGAGCATCTTAGAGGTAGAAAGCTCTTCCCCTATCTACTGCCCTGGTGCCTCGCTCGTAACCCGACGCGGGTCGTGATAATAATGATCGTGTCCCGTCTCTCGGAAGCTTTGCCACCCATCACTCATCCCAACAGCTCGGCGCGGCGGCAGCGCCGACCAGCCTTCGGCCAGGTCCGTTTCCTACCTTCGCTGCTATCGTATGAACGCAGGCTTACACAATTCTAAACTCATGATATGCTAGTCTGAGGGTGATGTAAGGAAAAATACATGATTTGCGTCCCCGCTTGCCTCCTTTTTTGAGACCGTCTGTTGTTGTTTTTTTTTTCCTTTTTTGTTGGCAAAATTAAAAAGAAAGTACGATCTTTCTAAGAGAGAGAGAGAGAGAGAGAGAGACAAGAGAGAGAGTTTTTTTTTTTTTCTTCCGGAGGAAAGATCGCATTTTCCATTTACAAAGATCGACAAACTACATCATACTTTCTACCAAAAAAAAAAAAAAAAAAAAAAAGAAAGAAAAAAAAAAGAAGAGATTAAGAAAAGGAACGAAAAGGCAGGCTGCCATGTTAATAAAGGGTTATGCAGTTTGTCTTGGAAAATGTGTCAGGTGGCCAAGAAATTTAAAAAAGAGAAATTAAAAATTGGCCTCCACCTTATTGTTACATGTAGGACACTAAACATGTTTAGTTTAATTTTCCATAAATCGCATACACACACACACACACACACACATACACGTCTATACATACAAACAAATATAATTAAAAAAAAAACAAATGTATGTAGGCCTATACATTTTTATGTATGCTTGTGAGCATGTCTGCATGGCTGTTTGTATTGAGTGCTATAATACAAAAAGTTCCACCCGATGATTTTGGGACTTGCCACTATTATGTGTTAATTTTCGTCGCACCGACAAATCTTAATCAGCAAGTGATAAAGGCATCAATAAATCTATTAGAGACGGAGAGAGAGAGAGAGAGAGAGAGAGAGAGAGAGAAATAGAGACGAAGGTTTTATGGCTCGTTTATTTGCGCGTCACGTGGTTACTATAGTGCTTTTGATAAGAGTTGAATGGCGGACCCGACACTCTCTTTCTAAACAGCGCCGTCAGCTTTCGAGTTTCTCTCTCAAGAGAGTCCCGTTTGAAATGCCGGTAATCAAACTATAAATCAAATCTCACTTCCCACCTTTTTTTTTTTTCATTTCAATTTTTCACAGCTGCATTCAGAAAACCGTAATGATTTTACCGCCATCGGGGACAGTTACCCAGGGGAAAAAAATGAAATATACTGGAGAGAAGAATAAATTTGACATCAAGCCAATTGTCTGACTATAAAACATGAATCGTCGGCTTTCATTAGAAAAAAAAAGAGAAGATACTATTCATAAGATAATTTGACTATTTCTACTTTGATTTCAAACATGTCTTATACGATTGTGTGCTGTTTCCGCCAGGTAGATACACAGATCCTCCGTGGGAGAGGGTTTTACATTTAGATTAGATTGATTAAAAGATGGTATTATGGATCTTACCGAGAAGTGGGCCTACATCAAATTTTATCGATAATGCAACCTGTCCGAGTTTTTGCGTGGCTATAGATAATGGCATAGAATGAAGTCGTACACAATGACGTACACAACAAACATGAACATCAACTCATATTCACAACTCATTTCCACGCACGCACTTCACATTCTGCACAATGCACCGCCGCACTTTTTTTCCTTTTTTTTTTCTTTTTCTCTCCTCATTCTTCCCTCCCTCTCTCTCTCTCTCCCTCTCTCTCTCTCTCTCTCTCTCTCTCTCTCTCTCTCTCTCTCTTTATCGCCACTCAGTGAGTGGTGACTTGTATATTATATTCTTACTATGTGGTATTGTTTAGACAATCATTTCTGAGGCCATTGTCCTAGCCAAGCGTTTGCTTATGATGATATCCAGAGTTGCTTAATTTGACTTTGAAAGACAGAATGTACGGGATCCTATGGTTGCATAAATATATATGCATAAAATAATGCCTATTTGTTTTCATTTTGCACTGTGTTAGAAAAAAAAAATGTTGGACATTTGAATTAATCATTTTATTTTGTTTTAACTGTCAGATTCAAATTATACTGTGCTCAATTAGTTCATTCAATTGACTTTGTATTTCATTTTTGTATGAAAAAGAAATATAGAAATCAAATCCAAATCAAGAGTTAGAACCGGACGAGAGACATTGTATTAACATAATATATTCCTTAGATTTAGATGAGGGACAGATCGAAAATTAGATTGAAAATCTCAATCTGAAAGATTTAGAAGTAAATTTGATTTTTAAGTCTTATCATTTTAGATTTGTCCCTTACCACAATGTCATAGATTGATTTCCAATCTAAGAAATGAATGTTAGCGCACTACGAATGTTGGTGTTCAATTTATTTTTATGCTGTTGAGAATTCGCACAGTTTTAATATCGATGATGGTTAAGAAACAAAAAATAATAATTACCCCAATCCATAAATGAAATCAAATACCCTCATGCATTGTCAAAAGTGATTTCTCCTTTAAACGTACATCGATCTCTCCATTTTTCGTCTTTGCTGTTTCCTGAATATAATTTATGTATATACATTTTAGTTATTACTTTCATTTCCATGTCTGTATGTTCAGAGCGCATCCGCCTCACTATACTCACTTGTTTCTATTGGCAGTGAACATGTACGAATATGAATGTTCAAGAAATCCGGCTGCATGTTATCTTGCGCATATTAACAGACAAATAGAATTACATCGATGCCTGTATGAACGTACCGGGAGAAAAGCGGGTACTCCGAAAATGGTTTAATGCAACCTCAAACACAAATCTTTTAAAGACTAATCTTTTAAGTGAAAGTTGCATCAAGCTTCTCTTACGATTCAAATGTCAAATGCTCTTGTATGTGTTACTTAAGGAAAAGCGCACAGACAGATGGGATACATTCATTAGAAATCCTCGGAAGATACACATTTCTCTTAAATAAAGTGTAATATCGATGTCTGTAACATGTAAAAATTTAAAAACAAAAACAACTTACGGTCTTCTTTCTGTTGGTGAGGCTCACTTTTTTTTTTTGGAAAAAAAGTATGAATATAATATGCATATTTTGTGTGCTCTTAAAGTTTCACCGATTCATTGAATAGTTAATAGTTGTATGTTTTGTTCTTTATCTGAGCCTCACACACTTGTAGAGGACCTGAAGTATACTGATGAGAGAGAAATAGAGAGAGAGAGAGAAAAAAAAAACGCTTCCATAAATCTAATACTCGTCAGCGTCGAACGGGCTCCAAGACATTTGACAGTTCGTCTCGAATTTCACTCCGATGCAGTTTAATTATGGGTCCAACCGTAACCTCATACCACCAAAATTGAGAGGGGAGAGTCGTCGAGTTGTACATATATTTCAAAAGATGACGATATATAATGGATTCCAACAATTGCATCAAAGCCGCGTGCTCCACCCCCTCCTTCTCCATAAGACCTGGGGTTACCTCCAGCAAAATCTCTTTTTTTTTTCCGTGAAAAGAACACAAAAAAAAAAAATTGAAGGGGAAGGTAAGGGCGAATCTCGAATGGAGACAGCGATAGCAGGAGAGGAGCAGCGATAGATAGGCGTTGAACAAAAGCGACAACAATGACAAACAAACTCCTCAAAGAGGGTGAGAAAGAAGGAAGGTAAGCGAAAATTACATTAAGCGATATTCACACTTTAGATCTGACTTGATTCGATTTGATTTCAATGGGATTCCAAAGATGTAAACGTTCTCGCACTTGTTCTCTGAATATATGAAGAGTTTGTTTGCAAAAACCGATAAGTCCATTATTCAAGATTTTGAGTTATGTTCTCTGTCATAAAGTGCAAAATAATACCTTTTAAATGATATATTGGTCACTACATATAAAGGTATATTTTTGAAGTTATGGTCAAAAGAAGCACAAATTTTCTTATTATTCTCTGTATTTTTCTTGACCTTTAATCGCAAATATCTCCATTAGGGCAGATATGGACTTATCGGTTTTTGCAAACAAATTCTTCATACCTTCGTAGATGAACTCAACCCAAATTATTTCCCTCTTCCTCTTTCTCCCTCTCTCTCCATCGCTGTCTGTCTGTCTGTCTGTTTCTCCCTCTTCTTCTTCTCCCTTTAGTAGGCTGGATCATGAAGCGCCGTAAAGCAGATTTTTGTATGTTGGGCAAGTAGTCTCGATGTCTGGTTGAAATCGTCTCTTTAGTTTAGCATTCCTATCACAAGACTTCCTAAATGCGAGGAATTGACTTCGACTTTAATTAGAGTCAACGCAGTCTGGCATGGATCCACGCAATGCATGAATTTGAGAGCAGTTCAATTCATTGCCTTGAATACATCGAAAATTCGCCGATGACTTGGGAATTCACTGGCGTCTTATACGGTGTGTACGGCTTCCCCCACCCACGCATTGGAGTGTCGTATATACCCCGCGCACAGTCTATGTGAACGTTTGTGGGAGCGATTACGGCCTAATTGATGACCAATGATATTTAGACGCAGAAGCCTCGTCTAAACAGATCCATTACTCAATGGATCTGTGTATGTGCTTGCGTGTGTGTGCGTGGTGTGATGTGGTGTGTGTGTGTGTGTGTGTGTGTGTGTGTGTGTGCGCATGCAATTATTTGCCGAATACAGTTTCATCGAAAGCAAAGGATAAAGTTCACCTGGAGCAAAAGACGTTGTATCTGCAGGTCCGCGATTGATTTAGTAAAAGAATCTGTCCTTGTCTTGTCCACAACATATTGTTGTTTTTACCCCTGTCCCTGTACCTCAAATAGCCATGATGCACAGAAACCCAAATGACTACACTTTGAACATGTCTACGGCATACATAGACCATGAGAGCACAGGAAGTAATTTCCCGCGACTGGTGTATGTGGTGCCTCATCAGATTAAGTCTCCACATCAGCTTTTGTCGCACGTGTGGACCAAAAAGATGAGTAAAATTGTGCGAATCATTCACCGCATGATTAGCAAAGCAAGTTTTGTTTTTGTTTTTTTAACAATGAACATTTTATGTTAGGATGTAATGATAAAAATTATATCAAATATAATTATATTAATAATGTTATAAAGATAATAGTTATTTTTTATAATAACAATAAAAATGATAAAATAATAAATAATAATAATTATTACCATGTCCTATACGAGGTAGTTTTGCGAGGCAATTACAGTTGGTATTTTGCAGGGTCGGGAGTTCAGCGGGCGACATTAGAGCATATCACGAGCATCCGGGTTTTTACATATACAGTGGACTCCCGTTATAACGAAATCCTCGGGACCGGCAGTTTTCTTTCGTTATATCGGAATTTTGTTATAACTAAGCAAATAAGCAATAGAAATACATAGAGTGGATGACATTGCAGCCAAAATTTTTACTTCGTTATAACCAGAATTTTGTTATAACCGTGTTCGTTGTAACGGGAGTACACTGTAAAACAGGGAGGTGGGAAGAGGAGTGGAATCTCTCTTCCCACCTCCCTGCTTTACAGGTAGACATTCCGTTCCGATCGACCACGAAGAGAAAACAGTCATTCGCTGCGTGTCGATTGCACTCACCGCAGAAGAACGCCGATAAATCAACTCATACAAGGTCGACCACTTCTAGCAGCACTACGCGTCAAACAATGATAGCCCATTAGTGCTCAATAATTGCAGTGACCATCAGTTATTACAACTCTCCAAATTGAAACAGAAGCAAAATAAAGTGTAAAAGCGTTCAGATGTTTGAAGTTCGCCTGTTACAACTACATATGTATCTTTGAATTTGGAGTTGAATTATATACATTGATGAACAATTTTCAATTATTCGACATGTTGGTGATGATCTACAGGTAGTCCAATGTAACTTGATCTATATCATAGTGTATAGCCGTATTCACATATTTTCCTAATTTACCTATAGGGGATAGGTAATAATTATGATATTGACTGGCCTTGAGGGAGATACCAGATACCGACTCGGGCAATATTCTTTCAGTTTGGGCAATATTTTCTGGTATCTCCTTCTAGGCCAGTCAATATTATATAAATAATAATGAATAATAATAGATAACAATAAATAATAATAATGATAATAATAATGATGATGATGATAATAATAAGAATAATAATAATAACAATAGATTTCGCAATAATACTGATAGTGATAGCAGTACTAACAACCACTGACAACAATAGTAACAAATAGATATACATTTCTATTCATATGCGCAAACAAAAACATTCGCACACAGACAAACATATTTGAAAAACTAAGAGATGGTCGGATTAGCCGAATATCTACGTGCGTGTGTGTATGTGGATGAGAAAACCATGTGATAAGCGTTTAAAGAGATGATAAGACGAGTAAAGGTTGGCTGTTCAGAGGTGACAAAGATACTTTTTTTTTCGGCGGCGTCGCAGACACTTTTGTCGTTCTGCATCAACCTGGCTGATTGCTAAGGAACATCAAAAGAAGCAATTATTCCTAATAATCAGTTTTCATTTACACTCGGAAGTTTGGAAATTTTTACCAGCCTGTCCGGAGCAAGTGACAGACAATAAGAGGTTGCCCTTAATATTGTCTGATGATGATGTTAACGTTACATTCTCAAGGTCCAAATGTAGAGTTTGAGCGCAAAAAGGGTTAAGCGCCATTTCTTTTCATTTGAAAGTAAGTCTATCATCAGTCCATCCATCAAACGAAACATCACTTGTTATATGACAAGGAATATTCTTGAATTATTTCAAAGAATTTCACATTTTTTACATTCGTACCATTTTCTTTTTCTTTCAGTTGCTTTATATGCAAATACCTCAACTTAACAAAAATTGGGTAAACTCGTTTTTGCGATAAAAATCTTCAATGAATTTTGTCATAAATCACTGATAATATTTCCTCTCTCTTTCTCACTGTCTTCTCCATCTCTTTGCTTTAAACCCACATCGAAAAATTGAAGATTATGGATAATTCAATAATAAGACGATTTTCCCTCAATTCTTATATGTTTTCTCAAAATTGAAAGTATTGGAGCAATGAGACTGAAACATGAAGGTGTAAATGTTGCATTCATTTGCCGTGTAGATCGATGGATGTGATTCTTTTAAGTTTGTATTAATTCTTATTCCGATTATTAAAGCGCAAGTTGTTCTGGAAAACAGATCGACAGCAAGACACGAGAATGCCAATTATGATTCGCCGAGCTATCCAACAGAAATTTATTGAAAAAACCTCTGAATTAAAAATTGATCTAAGCGACGCCTCTGCAACATCGAATACAATTATCTTTCGAATTGATACGACTTGATTTAGTTAATTACATATTTTCTTTCGGCAAATCAAGTTAAAGATTTTCTCAATTACTGTAACAACGTTAACGCCGATTTTTTTTTTAAATTCCCCGTCAGCTGTGCAGCTGTCATTTTGTTACATTTTCATTTTCTTTTTCGGTGTTTTCTTTTTGTCAACCACAAATAGACATTTGTGATTGCTTGAGCATGTGCACATGCGCGCTTATCCATTTAGGAATAATCTAAATAACTGAGATGATAAAGCTGTTACTAGTACATGCTTTGCAGTGTAGATGTGGTATAAAAGAGATTCAAGGGACAGTATTTGCACCGCCATGTGGTATCTCTACAAAATGACTTAATACAGTGTACGTTGTGAACGTTTATCAACCAACTATTTCTCCTCGGAAATGAAAGGCAATTCGTTTCTCTCCCTGATCCACAAGATAAATATTGGCAAGAAGAGCGGTATCAGCTTAGAAAAAAAGATTGATTACATTAATACCAACTTTACATGCACGCTGATCCTATTTCTTTTCGTCATTATGAAGAGTAACTCCTCGTACATATAAAGTAATATAATATATGTCCATCAGAATTCCAAATAATATCATTCGATATGAAGACAGAGGAATCGTCCGCAAAGTGTGAGGTATGCATTGACCTGAACAGAGTTGACAATGGCCCACGAAAATAGACGTCAATACGCGAATAAACAATATCGCTATGGAATCCAAACAGACGGCGGCCTCGAACACGTCATAGGGCGGGAGGAACGAAAACACGCCTTGGAGTTCATGCCACATCGCACATGGTCACAGGAAAAAAAAAAAGAAAACACAAACTTGTGTCAACAGAATATGTCAATTAAATATGTACTTTAGAGAGAGGGTGTCAACGTCTTCACCTTCCTTTTTCTGTGTATTAATTTTTTACATACTATGAGAAAAAAAAACAAGCTGGTAGTTTGTCTGAACATTATGCATAATGTTACGTTGAAACAACCTACGAGCTTTGTGCATAGCACGTGGTTTTATTCATTGATCAATAAATGTGAGCAAACATACCTACACACACACATACACACAACACATGCAGAGTGTGAACTGCAATATGTAATAGCAAGAAGCAACAAACTGTTACTAAGTTGATTTAGTCGCTGACGAGGCTTCGGCCGAAACAGACTGTCCAGCTAAGTCACTAATAAAGCAACACCTTCCATCCTACTATATATTGAACTATGTTATGTATATATATATATATATATATATATATATATATATACGTATATGTATTTATGTATGTGTATATGTACATATATATGTAGGATATATAGGTGTGTTTGTATGTATTTTTTCATTTTGAACTTTTCTTTTGTGCATATATGTTTGCACCTTGAGCTTTTAATTATTAGATAAATTTGGCGCCTCATTAATTCCATATAATTATTACATGCATGCTGACAGTATTTTATAGAAAGAATAAATACAATAGCAAAATGTTGAATGAAAAATTAAAACTAGAAATGTCGCTTTGGCGACTGGTATGACTCCGCCATAATGCATGATTTTCCCAATAGGTCTAGATAGTACATGTGGACACTGTGTGATTACATTTTCACAAAATTGGCAAAATATTGGAATGACAAGTTTGTCACAAATGTGTTGAATGTTCACCTTCCTTGACGTAGGTTTAATTGGATGAATAGGAGAGCATGTATCTAGGGATTTAAGGACTTTAACTTGACTTTGACCCATTCATACATTTAGGCATTGAGTAATTTTCAAGGTACAGGTGTGGAGAAAAAGTGCAATTTCTGAATTGAATAGTAAATTGTTACCATTTTCATCTGGCCCTTGACCCTAAAATTCATAAGATAATTACTTTCAGGTAGAACATGCATAATATGTACTAAGTTTCAAGGTAACTTGAGCCACTTCCGAGATATGGAGGAAAAAGTTAGTTCAGCACTTTCACTTGATCTTTGACCTTTTGACCTTTGAGGCAAAAAGAGAAAAAAAAACTTTCCAGAGAATTTCTATTAGGTTACACACGCATACACCAAGTGTTAAAAAATAACCCTGCTGGCATTGCATAAATATGAGGGTAATAGTAAACTTTTGAAGTCTTGCACTTGACCTTTGACCCCTGACCTTTGACCCCATGAACCCTACATTCTCTAGATAATCACTTCCAGTCAGTACATGTATATACTATGTTCCATGAAGATACCTTGAACAATTTTCCAAGGTACAGAGAAAAAAAAGAAGTTTTAATATTTTTACTTGACCTTTTGACCTTTGACCTCATGACCCAAACTTTCACCAGATAATCTTAATTGGGTAATACATGTATACACTAAGTTTCAAGAAAATCTCTTCAGGCATTCAATAGATATGGTGGAAATAGTGAAATTTATGTATTTGACCCTGACCTTTTGACCTTTGACCTCATGACCCAAACTTTCACCAGAGAATCTTAATTGGGTAAAACATGTATACACTAAGTTTCAAGAAAATATCTTCAGGCATTCAATAGATATGGTGGAAATAGTGAAATCTTATGTATTTGACCTAGACCTTCTGACCTTTGACCTTTAGCATGTGCACCCAAAAGTTGATAGGCACAACTTCACCCCCTAATACACATACATGCCAAGTTTCATTAGGATGCCTCAACAGGTTTCGATAGTTACTTTGTCCACAAAATTCATTACGGACGGACGGAAGGACGGACGGACGGACGGACGGACGGACAACCCGAAAACATAATGCCTCCGGCACCACTTCGTGGCGGAGGCATAAAAATGAAGAAGAAAAGGGTCATTCATGAATGGCAGTCATGTATTATGTCTGGACAAACTGGAATAGTATGATGTTTCTCAGGTCAGCACGAGCTTTGGTGATTATTTCTACACTTTGATTGACAGAATCTACACCTTGACTCTGGTAATCTACTGGACGAGCAATGATTACCCTTATTGCATCAGATCTCCACAGCAAACACGAGCTATGAATGTGAAACACAGGCGCAACATTAATAGTGCAAAGAGTATTAGATGGATCCTCAGCGAGAGGTATTCTCCCCCCATTTGAGTACATGCTCTGTACGCATTCGCCACGATACATCTCATGAACTATCAAGGCGTATACCATTGCAGTAAAGTGGCGCCCGATGTGACTGCCTGTTGCACGCATTCACGAGCGCCATGCATCAGCGTCCATTTCTCGCTGTGTATGCCTTGTACTCTAGTATTCGTTGTGCCCTCCGCTACAGGCACCCACCATTCAACGCCAGCCTGTGTACCATTTTCGCTGTCGTATGCTTTCTATTGAAGCTGTGTCTGGGTTTTTTTCCCTTTACCCCCTCTTCGACCCGTAGAATACGGGATGAGCAAAAACCTGTTGCCCTTTGATCGGTAAAAAAAACAAGTGTTTGATTTCATACACGACTCTGAGATTTGCGTAGAGGGTTATGTGGTATGTATGTGTGCGTCTGTGTGTGTGTGTGTGTATATACAGAGAGAGGGGGGGGGGAGAGAACTATAATCAAATTAGTAAGGGAACAATTTTTCTTGTGATAATTGACATTTCAAAATGCAGCAAAATTGGGCGTTTTCCCCCCTGCTTCCGATGAGTTTGCATTGTGTTGGCGTGTATGCAGAATATACGTGGGTGTTGGTATGTAACCAACAGTGCAGGAGTGTGCATTATGAGTGCGTGTATACGTATAAATACATGCTTGTGTCTATACATGTGTTAGGACTCCTTGTGTGTGTGTGTGTGTGCCTCTGTGTGTGTGTGTGTGGGTGGGTGTGTGTGTGTGTGTATGTGAGTGTGTGCCTATACGCGAATTTGCATTACTGGAAAGCATCTAGATGAAATGCAAATTTTACGTTGACACAACATGGCGTGTTGATCAACGTGAAGACCGGAATTGGCGTACTAAAACGGTTCGGTGGATTATGATTACTTTCGAGTGAAGATGTCGAAATACCGGACTGAGTTTATGAGATTTAGGCTGCCTTACTCCCACGCATTTTTTCATTCTTGCCCCATATCTCCTCAGTAATGTCCCCAAGCACCACATTAATTCAGACATCGTCGGTAAATCTCCTTGTTTACGGTGATAGAGAGTTAGTGTTGCAGTACTGTCAGGTAAAACATGAGTGTGAGTGTTACTAAACATTCTTTTTCGTAATAAAATCAGGTGGGTCGGAAATAAAACAGCAGCACCTGATAGTGTCAAGAAATAGTCGTGATTAAACACACACACACACACACACACACACGACGTAATCATAGTTATTCACTCTAAGTACAGTAATAAACAATATTCCATGCTACTGAATACATAATTTTGAATGTCCTAACACAAGCAAACATTCGAATCACGCGAAGGATCTATCATTTCCACCCCGATCCTTAAAAAGAAAAAAGAAAAACAAAAAAAGAACAATCACAGGAGGGTCTTTTAACCCAACATTCACTACCGCTGTAGCATTTGATTTCGTATTCTTTCCATAACTGCACGGAGAAAACCTTGAATGTCAAGTCTAATTGAGCGTGGGTTTGCAGTATTTATAGCTATTACTTTCGTTTACTCTTATCTTCATTATTATCATTTCTAAGGCTTGCAGTATTAGGTTAATAGGCGAATAGCATTGTTGTTGGCAATCTTTTTATTATTGTTGTTATCAATCTCAAAATACCACTATGGGGACTTAGTACTCCGCATACTGAGTACATAATAATAATACCCAAAGTCTTAATACAGGTGTAATACCCAAATGGCATATGGACTTGTACTGTCACTGCCTGGTAATATCTCCTGTGGCGACCAGGAATGCACATCTCATAGCGCTTTGTATCCAGTGGAAATGGCGCTCTAAAAATATCATCTATTATTATCATTACAATATACTATATACATGACCAATGACATAATCACATAGATTCGTGTACGTGAAAATATTGGCATATTTAGCTCCTGCGAATCACAATAAAGGCTGAGAGAAATGCAAACGTAACTGTTTATGTTCATTATGCTCGTACGGCAAGCGAACATGGATGCCATTTCATTCAAGAGTAGGAGAAAAAAATAATGTGCCTATGTCTGCGACTAGCTGAAGTCTCCACCTGATGACGTCAGAAGTTACTGAGTCATAATTCCCTGTCAGCTAGTCACTGAAGCCTGCCCCCCTTGGGTCTTGGAGAGTTAATGAATAACACTATCGAGTGAATAAGTCAACGGCCCGACAGACACCCCGGCGGCCGTGCCCTTGGCGGGCCATGGTGGCCGAACCAAAGGAAAGAGAGCAGCGTGTCCGCTGCAGAGAACTCTGGAACGAGCATATGGACAGAGGTCACGGATAATCAGACCATGATAATGAGGATTGAATAACCGTAACAAAAACAATGTTGAAAATGATAACAGTTACCACCTTGATCAAGATTATCGAAATTATGTTTATAAATGCGAAACTGCTAAAAACAGAAGTTACGATTATCAATAATTATACTCATGATGATGATAATGATAAATGGGAAACCGAGCACCATGGTAAGGAGAACGAAGAACGAGAAGTAGAAAAAAAAAAAAAAAGGACGATAATTATTTGATCAGTTTGTATGCTCATATGCACCCAGAGTAGTTTCTTCAAAAATTACAACATTTCAAGGAAAGGTTTATGTCACTTTCTTATGAAACTCTAGAATTGCGAGGTGTCAGTTAACCAACCCCCCCCCCCCTTTGGTAAATTGAAATAGAGGGATCCTGCTTCTCCGAAACAAAAATCAAACACACGCACACACACAAAAAAGGAATTAAAGGGATGGTATAGTATTGGTGAAGTTGAGGATTGGGCTTCTATCATTTTGCGAGATAGCAAGAAACCCATGAGGAAATGGTACAGAGCATACCATTCTAAGAGGAATTCAAAGTTTATTTGATGAAAATAGGTTTTGGAATGGCTGAGACATGGAAAATTAAAGTAAAACAAAGCGCTTCTAATAAAAGGTGAGTCCCACCTTTTATTAGGATTGCTCTGTTTCGGATATCTCTGCCATGCCAAACTCAATTTTCATGAAATAAACCTTGAATTCCTCTTGGAATTACATGCTCTTTCACATTACATAAGAGGTCTCTCATTATCTCACTAAATACCATGTTTGAAATCTGAAGTTAAGTCTCAACCAAAACTATCATACAATCCCTTTAAACGGGTATATACATCGGCCAATCTTTGCAATCAATTTCCTTTCTCCTAGAACACAGTCACTCCATTATACCAGCCTTTTAGCCTCTTTCTTTTCGGAGTGCACATCTAAAGTCCAATGATATTGGGGTTTGAGTATACCATTTTATCATTTTATGTTTCATTATGGTCGAATAGCGCTCCTCACATTCCTGCTCAAACAACACCGACACCAAGAAACGGAAAGGAGATTTAAAGTTTCAAAGTTTAAAACGTCAAAATAGATAACACTAAGTTTGCCCATGTAGCAAGGCTTTTCCTTGTAAATAATAATAGAAAGTGAATATAACTGAGTTCATTTTCATACAGGAAAGCATAAAATGTTTCGATTATTCAAGACAATTTTGACTAATTTGATTTGCAGTGAGATTACTATTTGCACCAAAGTACGTATCAGGTTTTCCGCAAAAAAAAAAAAATGGTTGAGGTCTCCATAACACATTATCACATTCAATTCCATAATTATTTACAAACCTACTTGGAACGCCATTTGCAACATCAAGCTGTTGTAGTGAGATCTGTTGGTTGATACATTCCGTCCATTGTGTCTTTGAGAGTATACATACGAATAAAAGTATAGATAATGCAGGCGTGGGTCTCAATCTTCCATCTGGCTTTGCCCCTAATTCTCTGGATTATGGCTATTTAAAGCGCACGTGTGCCTAAACAACCACAAAATCAAAATAAGTATCGCATTCAGGACACCCAGTAATGGAACCTGTGGACATGGTGGATATCGCCAGACATACTAACTGCTACTTACGCAAGCATTGTTAAATGGTAACAGTTTAGCAAATCTCAGGTTCAAAATTGTGAGTGACCGGATTTAACTTTTTTTTTTCTCGTAGAAGTCCGTTCTGGAGTAAATTATTGTCGTGGCGGCCTTACAGTATGCTAATTATTACCTCCTAGAATGATTATGTGATATTGAAAACACAACGTCCCTATTTCATGCTTGAGTGCGTTATACATTTATATGTATTTTCGAATATCATCAAACTAGTTAATCGGCAAATTAAAGGAGTTTTTTTTTTCTTCCTTTTTTTTTGGCTTCCCCTTTTTTAAAGTTATCATAATAAAATACTCAGTTACAGCATTGTCCAAGAGTGCCTATAACAGTGCTGATGGCATAAATAAGCTAAGAGCCGTGTGAGCTGCGAGAGCTCGTTGTCATAAGCCATAATCATGGAGCGTTAAACGCGAGACACTCTCCTGCTCATTCGTTTATTAGCGTCAGTCAAGAGGACACGCAAAGGCTGCCATTACGGTGTGTATTACGATAATGATCGTTGTGTATACGCGACATTGGCTATGCGCGCCGAACAAGGTTCAAGGCCACTTTCCCATAATGCACCGCCAGTCACTTCTGATGTCCGCCTTTGACGTTTCGAAAGTAAGCCGGAAGTTGACGCCACGTTTTAGAAAGCGCACGTGCGTTGGACCGTGGTTTCTGTTTTTGTTGTCGTTTTATTTCTTATTTTTGTTTCAGCACTGAGTCTGGATTGCATAGCAGTGAAGCAGTAATGATTATGTGCCTACGTGAGTTAGTACCCTGGTAATATCTAGATGTGTGGGATGGATGATACGTAATAGTCAAGCAATATGCAGAACACCCACTGTACAATAAGCACATGTTTTACTGTAACGTATAGGTTTCAGCAGTCCCACTTGGCCCTGCTGCATACTTTGATCGCGTCGTTTCTTCCCTCATGAAAATAGAGAATTATAGAGAGTTATAGAGAGTTATTGGGCACTACATAATTATAAAGGTATATTTTTGAAGTTATGGTCAAAAGAAGCAAAAATTTTCTTATTCACTTTATTTTTCTTGACCTTTAATCGCAAATATCTCCATTTGGCAAATATGGACTTATCGGTTTTTGCAAACAAACTCTTCAATTATTGACACACTCTTTCAATCTATAGCCATCTTTCTCTCACTCATTCTTCATGTAATGCTCCTGCTTTATTTTGATGCTGTCAGTGGTTACAGCTCGTTATTCCGAAGGTTCGTTATTCCGAAGGCTCTTTATTCCTAAGATTCGTTATTCCGAAGGTTCATTGTTCCGAATTTCATTTTCGGATTAACAGATCTTCGGAATAACGAACCTCCGGAATAACGCCACAAATTTTCGGATTAACGAACCCCTTTTCATTTTCGGATTAACGAACCTCTAGGTATAGGGAATTTGCGTGTTTCGGATTAACGACCCTTCGGAACAACGAACCTTCGGAATAGCGAACCTTCGGAATAACGAACAGCACCCCTGTCAGTACCTCTATGCACCATAGCGAGTACAGTAACCAAAGCTCTGGTAGATTTTCCGAAGCCTTAAAAGGAGGCAATTCTAATTGAGTGATTGTCATAGATCGTGGAGTCTACCGCCCCACACACGTTAACAAAATGTGTTGTATCAAGAAGAGCGAAGTTACAGGGCTCGACTTTGTGCATTGCAGTTTTTACTACCTCCCACATGCAGGCATGCATTTAAAAAGCCGGGTAACAGCTATTGCGTTTATATTATTATGAATCCTTCAAAGCTCTGGACTTTTATTCTTCATCTAACACGCTTGCAAGTGAAAAAAAAAGAAATCAATCAAAAAGAAATAAAAAGTCGAATTGAGATATGATATACCCTGTTACGTTGTATATACTTTGTGAAAAACGCAGAAATAAATCAAATCAAATCAAATCAATCCCCCGTTTCGTAAATTTTGGGACAATAAAAGCGCCCACTCACAAACGCACGAACACACACACACACCTATGCATACACACATTAATACACAAGTTCAATAATCCCTCAGAAACCTGCGCACACGCAGGCAAAGCTACGAGCCAAAATAGATCGGTTCTTTGTACGAAGACTTTTCTACCACAAGTTCCACTGGGCTAGATGAAATAATAGAACAACCCTGGATCGAGAGTAAAACCAAATGATTCCCTCCTGCGTTCTACAGCAGTGTTCCGAAGAAATATCATATTTCCTATAAAATGAAAAGAGACTGATTACTCGGCAGTACTAAGCTGGATAATTTTTTATTTATTTATTTATTTTTTTTTTTTGTAGTTAGAAATCATATTCCAAAGTTTGGGGACTTTTTTTCTTCCAGTTTTACAGTTCTCTCGTATGATACTCTCTCATCATCAGGCAGCTAATGATTGTAGTCGTTATAATATTGGCAAAAGCGTATTCAATTTGTATAAGGGTCTATAAGGTGTCAAAATGACGTTTTATGTTGACATCCATGCGTAAACATATAGATACATTCTGAAAGCATAAATAGATGGAAAATACCACTATACAATGTGCACGCATCCCGCCAAGAACAATATGGAACTCGAATGTTTAGTCGTTGATTAACATCAGGTGGCTCAACAAAACCACTAGAAGTTATTAGATATGTAGAAAACAGGATAGTTAAACGACAGTGTCAACATGATCAATGCATTTCTTAAATAAATAGAAGTTGCTGCCATCAGATAAAAGATCCTGCTTGTTTTGAAATAAGATACGATAAAAATTGTATAAAAGTATGTTCTCTTGTCTATATACTGCTATAGATACCATATTTTTTTAGTCTGGATTTTTTGTAGCAATTCCTCATTTCGCTTCATTCGTATGGAGTAAAAAGAAATTGGGCACATATACCTAAGTGCACTGCCGGTGCTCAAAATAGACTTATTACTTTTTAGTACTTCATTGATAACGAATGAGATAAGAATACCTTTTAGAATATGAATAATCAGTTGCGGAATGTGTGGTTAACATTAACGAAGTCTTGAAATTGTTATTTTCAGAAAGAAAAAAGAGTTCTTTTTGCAGTCAATATACATTGCATATGGGGGAGTTAAATTATGTCATCACCTCACAACTTGGCAAATACTTTGTACGCAAAATCATTTAGAAATTTCCATTACTTTTGTTTTCGGCTTCTTTGTTTTTTTAAGGTCCAGTCTCAGATCCCTCCATGTATTATTATGTATTATACACCTATTTAGAACCCGGATGTACGCAAGGAAGACGGAGATACTCTCAGATCCACTTTCTCACTTGATCTATTAATAAAAGTTCGAACCCCTCTCTCTCTTTCTCTTAATATCTCCCTTTAATAATACCCCTTCTTCTGTATTTAACGTTTAATATTGCAAACCATGCGATCAGAACCCGGATGGTCATGTATGTTCCCGCCAAACGTGTCACGTGACTCACTCTACTATAAACGCCTTGCATCGAAACTAACACTGTTGTATATTGAGATCGAAAAATAAAGTACTGAGTAAATGAGATCCTACTGAATAGACGTTCCTGGATTTTTTTTCTGACCATATGTGAGTGTTTAGTTGCCTGTCTTTGACTCTCACTTCTCTGTTTGTTTGCTTTTTTTTCTTTGGTCTGTCAATCCCTCTCTCTCTCTCTCTCTCTCTCTGTGCTTGATATGCCTATGAACGAGACTAACGAAAGTGAGAGCTTGGCGAGCTTAAAGGGAATGTATAGTTTTGGTTGAGACCTTATTTCACGTTTCCAACATTTTTTGGTGGGATAATGAGAAACCTCTTATGAAATATGAAAGAGCATGTAATTCACGAGGAACTCAACGTTTATTTGATGAAAATTAGTTTTGAAATGGCTGAGATATCCAACACAGAGCGATTCTAATAAAATGTGGGACTCACATTTTATTACAATCGCTTTGTTTTACTTTATGTTTGGATGTTTCAGTCATTCCAAACCCAATTTTCATTAAATAAACTTTGAATTTCTCTTAAAGGGACATTCCAGACGATTTTCATAATTTCACATCATGTAGTACATAAATCGGCAACTCGATGCATGTATAGATTTGTGGAATTTACTGTGGTTCTTGAGCAGAGAAACAATACTTTGAAAAACCTGAAACAAATTACACTGAACAAGGATGATGACATCGGAGGTTCACATATTTCAGAAATGTAGCAGTGTAATTCCATTACAATACCGTTTGCTTGCGAGTTCACCTGTGTGTAATCTATGCATGCATTTTTCTTTTGTTCTGCTTCCTTGAGCCCCAACTCATGCATTCTTATGGTGACTCTTCCATGTCACCATCCTCGTTCATTGCAATTTGTTCTAAATTTTGAAAATATTCTTATTCTTCATCTCAATCATCACAAATTCTGAAACTCTGTCCTCAGTGTAACTAATCTATAGTTGTTCAAATGTAAAAATCTGAAAATCATCCGGAGGTCTCCTTTAAGATGGTATGCTCTGTACTATTTCATTAGTGTTTTCTTGGTATCTCGCAAAAAGTTAAAAGCCCAATTCTCTTCTCCACCAATACTGTACGATCCCTTTAATACAGTTGTATTATCGACCTAATTGTAGAAGGGGATATAGTGTAGTGTACTATAGTATAGTATAATGTATTCATGACAGCCTCCATTATTCGTGGTATATAGGTAAACGTGAAGGAAAGTATAGCATTAAACTAGTCTCTCTCGATAACAGCGAAAGACAGAAGAAATAAAAGACTGCAAAAGAGGAGAAATGCGATCAGTTGTTGTAATGCCTGAGAGAAAAAAAAATGAATCATTTCGTAAAAACGTTTTAAAACAATATATCACAATATATAAACATATACATTCAGGGCTTCACAATAACTTTTATTTTCGGTGGCCGAAAGGTAAACATCCGATCTTTTTTGGTGGCCCGATCAGGCCACCAAATTCTTCATTTCCGAAATTTTGGTGGCCCGACGTGCGTTTTTGGTTGCACCGGGCAACCGTTAGTGTCGAGCCCTGTATACATGTATACTACGTATATCATAAAGATATAGTATACGGAATGATGTCGTGTTTGCAAGAGACGAAAATTAATTTGCTTTGCGATCAACTGTCTTATAGACCCAAAAAGGTATATTTTACAAGATTAATATTTTTCACGAAAAACAAAAACAAAAACACACACAACAACCATGAGTAACGATGATAAGGGGCACTGTTTACAATTTCGTAATTCCATAAATATGAAAAATTATCTTCATCTGGTGCCTCTGCTTTCACTGCAGCAATTGATTTCGACATGATTTACGAGTTTTGTCCTTCTATGGCCGCTAATAGCCATAGCGGAGGTATAAATTACGCAGCTAGCGTTGGGTACGTGTCATTATTATAAAGTAAGCCTTGTCTTGTTGGCCTCATTTTATCCAGAAAAGTGAATGAATGAAAATTTGGCTGGCGCTTCTATTCTCTTCTGATTTTTTTAGAAGTGGAATGTACACAGAAGTGGAATATCCATGTATGCATGCAGACATGATACATCAGACGAAATAAAATATATTTTATGAAAGAAACATATTATTCAGAGGGGTTAAGGTTCATGTGCGAGTTTCTTCACTTTATCTCCCTCTACAAATTTGTTAAGATTGCAACTGCTGATCTGTAAATTAACAAACATGTCGGAAAAAAGGGAAAAAAGGGAAAAAAGGAACCAGTGGGACTCGAACCTGTCATCTAATGCATTCCGGGCAGTGACACTACCACCAGGCTGTCCGTGGTTGTTGGCAGTGACACGATGAACATGGAACAAATACCCAAGCTCCGAAATTCCGACATTGTTAAGTAGTCCAAGGCGGACAAGGCATATTAAATGAAAGAAATATTTTGTTTCTTTGCTTTTTGTTTCTAGTTTTGCGTTGTTTTTTGTTTTGTTTTTTTCTACTCTGGTCATTACTTTATCCATTGTTTGTTTCAGATTGGAAACAGGAAATTTCCCGGAAAAAAAAGAAAGCAAGAAAAGTTCAAATTATAAGTCTCACCACTGCACTTAGTATAGTGTCCACTGGATAAAAATTCCTACAGTGTGGCATAGAAACACAACACACAACACCCATCAGGGCCGTTCTTGTATTATAGATAGTATATATACAAGGGGCATTGGAAAGCATGCAGATTCGATACAAAAGATGTGTGAAGAAACCACACATAAACGTGATGAGTTTTTTGCAGTTTTGCCTTGGAAGCTTTTCAAAGAGGAAAACTGACTGAACAAGTCGTTATTCATGTTTTTCTTTCCTCAACAACAGTGGCAGTGTCATTCATGTAGTTTGAGGCTGAAGATTACATTTTGACATCGGAAATAACCATGCACTTAAATACTCTCTCGATCAAAATATGACAGCGGCGTGTGTGCACTGCACAATGTTGATGTCATTAGAAAGCGATGATCCCTCGTATCTCCTTATATCAACAGAGTGCTTATTATTCTAGTGTATCTTCACGTAGTGTGTGACTATAGTAAAAACTATGGTCAGGCCAGAGTTTCGATGTCATTATGTTTGGCGCTCGATCAGCAACAACACTTTCGCGCTTTTGACACTGTGTTTCTTAGCAATAGGCGACTCAACTTTCATAAAGATATTGAAATGTACTTTGCTGCCACGTGTATAACTCTTGACAAAGAGCCCGCGTAATAGAGAATAATAGCGGGATTTGCGCCTCATCTGCGTTAATGATTTGAAAGGGCAGCTGGATTTGTCGATTCTACTGCCGTCTCTGTGAGGAACGGTGTGTACATGTAATCGCGACACGACGAAAGCCGGAGGGCAAAAAGGATAATACTTTCATGACGTTAATATCATATTAAGTCTCAATTTCTCATTGCCCGGGTCGTGTTTTGCAAGGACAAAGAAGAATTGCAGTAAAATGAACTATCATGTCAGTTCCTCGCTGCGAGTAACGGTTGATTAATGAGGGTTGTGTGTTCCACAAACGATTACAGCTTGATAGATACGGTATTCCCACAAGTAGACCTGGAGAAAGGGTTCACGTCGAGGATCGTGTATATCATTTTCGTGTTGTTGTTATGGTGATGTGTGAGTATATAACTCTGCAACCCTGACGCCCCAAGCTGGGGGACTCTGACATGATATACCCACCTCTGTATAGTGAGGGGAACTTATAATTGTCTGTTTTGGGAATTAGAAGCATATATCCAGTGTGTGTGTGTTTGGAGGGGCCAGAAAACACGTAATTTCGCGGGTTCAGATTGTTGAAACCTCGGTACGCGGAGACGAACCAAGCTTTCGCGGGCGGGTATTGCGTCGTTGTATCCACATCCATCGCGCTGATTATGCAGCTGCGGCAGATGCAATGACATGCACGCATACTACGCCTAATCGCAGCACTAGTACAACATCATGCTAATTAAATTGATCGAAGAGAACGAACAGAATTAAGCCATCGCCCGTTTAAAGCGCTTTCACTATGCAGCCGCTTTACGCAGCTAGACAAGAGTGATGAGATGTTTGGCCTGATATGAATCAAGACCGCCAAGAATGACGTAACATCATACATGCAGCACGCCTTGTCCTTTCTCGTAATTGATGATATGGAAGGGTATTATCTTACTACCGTTGAAACGATGTGCTATCCTGCTTGTTACTACCGTGCAACTCCACTCGGATTTAATGAGCGACAGCCACATATCGTATATTGCTATACACATTGTGTGGGACCTTACACATTGCCCACATGTGAGGAAATGTGCTCGAAATAATTTCATTTGCTGTAGTTCTGCGAATCTCTTCAGTGAATTTTGCAGTGAGCGAACCGTTATAGCGAATCCTCTATAATTGATAACTCACTGGGTTGCGTCGTCAATCGTCACAGCCTTTACCGCGTCATAATATATCACTTTTGTTCGGTAATGTGGCTTTCCTGGAAATGAATAAGTAGGCTGTATACTGATGTTATGCAGCATTATCACTCCATCCCCCCCCCCCACATCTCTCTCTCTCTCTCTCTCTCTCTCTCTCTCTCTCATTGTCTTACTTTCTCTTCTTTTCATTTGATGCTTACCTATTGTAGTAATCACTGTCATGCAGAAGAAAAAAGAACCTGCGAATTTCCACTGAATCCCGGCGACATGTGGCACTAGTTTGATGATTGTGTTTTCAAGATTCTTGAAATCCCCGTCCGTCATGTTATAGTTTTGTTTAATCTTCTCCTGGATATTTTCCAGCTCAAACTTCTGTTTTTCCTCATTTCTTGATTCCAGCGCGTCGAAAACAGCGGCACCGAGCAGAAGATAGATAAACGTGCAAACAATGAGTGACAATGTTCTCACGTTTTGCCGCTTCATTTTGATCGGGAAAAACATGCAACTAATGCCAGCGAACACTTTCCCTGGTGGTAAAACGACAAAGTAACGCGCGTAATAATCCGTGGGGTTAGATAGATTCCATGTGGGTTATATCCGTTCAGTGTTTCCAAGGTACGAAGGTAAGGAGTACATACATTCGCAAGAGGCCGCTTGGATTCCGAGATAATCCGGAGCGTTAGCACACGATAACGCCGCAGCGTGTAATGAACGTGACCGAGTGAAAGTCGTCTGCTATCAACGAGAGACGAAAATTCGCACACGAGGCGCCGTGTTACGCACTGCGAAACGTATGGGCAAAACAGCACACATTCCGCTCGTAGCAGAGTGACCGTCTGCTCTCCGTTAGCCAAGTGTGCAACCATAGAACTACAACACACAATCCACCGCTCACACACACTCTCTGCCCCAACATACACACACCCGCTAACACACACACATCCGCAGCACAAATATATAAGCACGCACATACACACAGAGCCACATACACACACGGCCCGACATACTAAGCACATCTCCGATTGATCGAACTTTTTGTGATGAAGCGGAGCAGTCTCCCATTGTAGGCACTCTCTGCCATTTCGCTCTCCGCACATGCTTTCTGGAAAAAGGAAAAAAAAAAAAGTGGGGTGGGGGAGCACGATATTTCGTCAATACAGGAACAGGTTCATTTTCCGTTGCTCATGCAAATTTGAACGGTGGTTGGAAATGCACGCCACCACCAGAAAACAGGGGAAGATGTGAACAAAATCTTCACGTCAAATCCACCCCCCCCCCCGTGCCATTCAAGGTCGCCCCTTTGCGATTTTTATGACCGTTCTCGGCCATGATGATGTTCATATGTCCTTTTGGCAGTGGACCGTAACTGTTACCCGCATTGTTGATCTGTTGGATCCAGGGGAGTTAAATATTGTAGCGGTTTCTATCAAATCGATTGCGACTGCTTATGGGTAGCATTGAGCGTTCAGCCATGCGGCACAGTCGACATTATAGCGTTGTCTTTTGGGAGATGGCTGTACCGATCGCTCTCACATTGTTCTATCTGAATTTCGATCTCCATTGCCTGGCAACCACGAGTTGTCTGCAGAAACCCAGAAATGGGTTCACACTGGTTGTCTAGTCATTCAAATTTCGACTTGTCCTAGATAAGGAGATATCAAACCTTACTGCTAAAACTCTATATAGGGCAGAAACTGATTATCAGATTATGGTTGTATGCCAAGATTTCAGTTTTGCGTGAAAACATTCTTGAGCATACGTTATGTCTGTAGCTCTAAAGGACAAAATTCTTATTAGTAGAAACCGTATAGCACTTTAATCTTGCATTTGACAATCACTGACCAAAAAAAAAAAAAAAATCACAAAAAAATTGTAGCGACTAAGATATCACATATCAATACGCTGGTATATTAAATCTTGGTAAGCGTGTTGATGATTGATGTACAACATAATGTACTGGAGTAGGGGGAGCATATCAAAAATGAGTTACTGTTTTCTGTTACGGTATTTTGGGGGAATTTTCGGGGAAACCAACAATGATTCATATTGAGCACTTCCCGATTTTGCCTTTAAACCTAAATCCAAATGCTCCTTTACTTTATTTCCCGTGTTAGAAAATTAGGCAGGAGCCTACCCTTTGCTCGATTTTTTTTTTTTTTTTTGATAACAAGTCACGTGTTGTGATTGATAACAAGTCACGTGTTGTGAAATGTTGGCTTGTGTCGTCGTATGGCTCTGCCGATATTGCATTGCTGGTCCTGAGATATTCTGGTCAATTATTAAAAAGCAGTGCATGTGATATATAATACGATATATATTACAAGTTTAATATGTTTGTATATATTCACACGAAAGTATATATATATATATATATATATATATATATATATATATATGGGATGATTGTAGATCTGTATAATAATAAGATATTACTATAGAAAGAATGAGAGAGAGAAGAATATCTATTTAATTTTACTAAAAGTTTAGCAGCAATTAGTGGTGAGTCAACTTTAAAGCAGCTTGTTTGTTTGCACTCCGCTTCATTATGCCATACAAACTGCAGTTGCGTAATCGCTAAGTCCTACTTCCGGATATTCATGAATATTCTAATGTTGATTATCTTTCTCCCTCTCATTCTGCCTTCATCTACACACACACTCTCTCTCTCTCTCGCTGTATCACTCTGAGCCTTTTTTAAATATCTATTTTAATATCTTTTTAAGGCTTTTTCACGTTCTGTGTCAATGTAAATTGTGAGTCTTACATTTCGCATAATCATTCGTTAAAGCGTGTTATCATCAAGCAGCAACATTAGCACAAAACATCATTAAAGGTTCGAGGAAAATTAGAAAAAACCCAATAAAGAATAATTTTTATATACATTTATATATGTATCATTAAAGAAAATTCCGCAAATTAAAATTGTCATGAAAAGTATAAACTCCATTGATTTGTTGCTGACTTATTATGTTAAGTGTAATATCATTACTCCTGCGTTGTGAATTGATTAGGTCCAGTTCTTTTTCATTATTCTAGAAAAGTGATAAATATTGTCTGTATAATATATTTTCTTTATATTGCTGCCCATAATGTAGTAATGGGGTGAAATATTGTCCTTATTCATCATTGACACCACTGAAATTTTAAGAATTCAGAACTTTTAAATCGCAGGTATATTTTCCTAAATCTTTCACTTTATATGTTTCACTAAATCAACTTTTATATTTTGGGCTCTGGTTTCTTTTAAGCTCCTGTAACCCCCCCCCCCCCCCCCCCAAAAAAAAAAAGAAAAAAGAAGGGAATACATTTAAGATACATACACATGTAGATATGTGGAAACAAATTGTGTTTGCTTTTTGATATACTTTGGAATATCATTCTTTTAGGTATCTATTGAATCGTTTATGTATTCAACTGAGAGAGTCACGATTTTGGCCCGCACCATATTCCATTAAATATTATATAGGCATCAATGACACTCCAAAAACAATACCGTCACGCCCACGCCGCCACATCTTTCTCTCTTTGACTTCTTGCAATTTCTTCAGAAGGAAAAACAGATCTCCGTGATTCCCACTTTAAAGGCATAATTTGCCATGTGCAGATGAAACAAAACCCCACGTTTAGTGCTTCAAAATAGTTCTAAATTTTGAGTCTGGGATAGAAACAACCAGTGTAAAAATTTGAAACAGTATGATTAATGTTAAAGGGGATGGCTAGTAACTGATGAGTGGGAATCAGTGGGAATGCTGAAGCAAATAATTTTCACCCAACAGTAGATATATAATGTACTCTGAAATGAATCCCACAAGGATTGGAACAATCATCCCTCAGCATTCCCACTGATCGGATACTAGCCATCCCCTTTAAAGGTAGGAAATCCCATTTGCATGCCTTAAATGAAGAGTTGTATAAATACAGTGGTATGTTGAAGAGAGTATCATTTTAGAAACTCCCATAAAGTATTGAAAGTGGAAGGTAACATTTAGTACACTTTTTTGACCTTTAGATTTTGAACTGAATTTTTTTTCGGGGCTCACCGTAAATTCCAATACATTACTAGGCTACCTTTGCAGACCCATGCACTGCATGTGTGTCCATCATGTATATTTTGTTAAGAAAGTTCATCAAAACTTACAAACATTTCTATATACATTCTTGCCACACACTCTATATGTTATTACATCAGCTCTTATACTTATAGATTTGTGTTTATAGATAAAGAATACAGAAGACTGCAACAAAAAGGCTTAAGTGTAGCTGACACACAGAACTACTGAATAGTTGATTTTTGTGCATTATTCAAATTGTAGATAACTGTTGACTTCCAAATTTCTCAGCAGTGGCCTAAACAAGTCCCCTGAGGTTCATATTTAATGTTTTGCTGCATTTTGGGAGGTCTGTAAAAGGTATCCCCTACCTTTAAGTATTTTTGAATATACAAAATGTGAACTATAGTTTTAGTAAAAATGTTTCCAGGCTAAACAGTTATGGTTTATTTAGAAAAAAAAAAAATGTCCTTATATTTTAGGGGTTTTTTTGCAAAATATTTACATGGTAGATGGTTTTGTGGTACAACTGACCTACACATATTATGCATCAAAAGAAAATGTGATACCTCGAACAGTTTTTTTTTTTTAAATTACTGCTCCCAATGGTGAACAGTCCCTTTAAAACTGCAATGACGACTTGAAGGTCTACTATAGAGGGTTATTGAAAGCAAACTGAGGCCACGCGCAGTGTCAATGACCTCTTGTCTGATGGGATCGCTGTTACGCAATGTTCTTGAATCTACTTTTCTTTGTCAACCACCTGCCCTAATTATTCTGCCCTACTTTGGCAAAAGGAAGCAAGTGACATATCATCCGAATTTGAGTTATTGATGTTTTCATAAATCACATAATGAGCTCTACTTCCAGGTCAAATTTCATGCAGAAACACTCATCCTACTAAGAGATATGTTACATAAGACATCATGATAGTCCATTGACGTCAGTGTAAATGACAGACACATTTTGCTCTTTTACGAGAAATGTCACTTTTGTCACTTGCTTCATTTTGCCAAAGTAGGGCAGCATTACCAGAGTTATTTTATATATTCCCTTATCTCCCTCCTCTCTCTTCTATCTATCTCACTATTTTTAACAGTCGCCTGGTTGAACTGTACTTGGTAAATTATCATTTCCCAGACTAACAAAGCATTATAGCCTAATTATTTCTCATCGTTAGGTCTTTGTATTGAGAGTGGAGTGATTACGTCACTTTTCCCCGTAATAGTGATTAATAACACGATGTGAGCTAGGTAGACCAGTGTAGATTATTCAGAGAAATGGATTTCCACGAAACAGTGCTCATAGTACAGACACTGCTTTTATCTTTTTTTTTTAATAGGGTCCCATATTCCTCTCTTCTTTTCTTTTCTTTTTTTTTCTATTTAAAAGAACAACAACTTCTTTTATAGTATCTAGAACAAGAGAAAATATAATAATATTTTTTATTTCTATTACAGGTGTATGATCATAACATTATTGTATCTTGTTTTTTATTTAAATAGTAAAAATGATGTGTACGTGTAAATCCAAATTTAATAAAAAAAGATAAACATGCATCCTAGTGACCTAGATAAGCGCGTTTTTTTTTAAAGTAAATCAGTTAATTCCCCTTCATGTATTTTATCTTTTCATGTTTTGCTTAGATATTGGGGCCCTTATAAAGCAGTGCTATTCGCGGGGCTCCAACCCTCAAGTTCTGCTCTTCATCCTTTTTGCATTTTGTATGTCCTTTTATATTGCTCCTGAAATGCTGGTAAATAAACTGAATGAACTGATTGGATTGAAATAAAAACACAGAAATTCACATTAGTTGAAGTAGACTCACAACTCACCTATTAGTTTGTTTATGTCGTATGGAGATAAGGCTTTTCATCGATGATGTAGAACTACACCTTTTCTTAATTCCTCTTAAAGGGACTGTACAGTAGTGGTTGAGGTGGGGATTCATGTTTTGAACATTCTCAAGTGAGATAATGAGAAACCTCTTATGAAATATGAAAGAACATGTAATTTTAAGAAGGATTCAACGTTTATTTGATGAAAATTGGTTTTCAAATGGCTGAGATATCCAAAAAAGTGATAATAATAAAAGGCGACAGGCCACAACTTTATTAGGATCCCTTTGTTTCACCTTGTTTTTGGATATCTCAGCCATTTCAAAACCGATTTTCATCAAATAAACTTTTAATACCCCTTAGAATTGCATGCTCTTTGGCATCTCATAGACTGGTTTCTGAATATCTCGCAAAACGTTAAATGCTAAATCCTCACCTCGACCAGAACTGTACACACCCTTTAACGATATTGTTGAAAGCAAGAGATTATAAAGCAGAGGGTTAAAGGTAGGGTATGAGTTTTCTTCAATTTGTTTCCCTCTGTACATATTAAATTTGTAAGATCGCAACTGCTAAACTACATTTTTAACAAACATGTTGATCGGCAGTTGCGATCGTACAAATTTCAATTGTATACAGAGGGAGAAAAATTGAAGTAAAGTCATACCCAAAATTTATTGTTATTAGGTTTTCACAAAGAGCACCCCGTTGTGATGCAAAAGGATACGAGGGGGGGATTAATTCAAGAACTGTAATTAAGATTATTTTTGATAATAGACTTGATAGTGAGTTTCTGACTTCATCAAACTTTGACACAATGTAAACATGTTTTCTATTCGGTAATTATGTTTAATTTTCATCTCTATACTGTCTATTACATTCCAATTGAATGAAACGTCTAATGTGATAATTCTGTTCGGTCGATTTAATTATATTTCATTTGTGTTCATTTTCAACTGAAATGAAATATGAATTAAGTGATATGATTTGCTGTGCACTCATTTTATTTCACCTTGATTCTCCTTTTTTTAAACCTTATATTCTGTTGATACATACGTTTGTGTCGGAAATTAGAATGAATCTGAATTGAATTTGAATTGAAATCCTTGAACATTCAAATTCAAATAAAAAAAAATGAAAATTCTATTCAGTAGTTATTGAAACGTCAAAAACAACTTGCCTCCTCTCTTCCCACTCCAGTGATTACCTGTGTTGCATTGAGCATCTTCTGGCATTCAATTCATACAGTCTTACTCTGTTTCTGTGTTGTTTGTTTGTTTGTTTGTTGTTGTTGTTGTTTTTTTTTTGTTCTGTTATTTGCAAGTTCATTCCACATCCATTGTATTGATCAGATACGATGTATCAAAACCTTTGGACATTACATGTATGTATATAATGTGCAGGATGTACCTATATAATTTTATATAACATGCATTTTTCATGTAATATGTATCCTTTAAGTTATTTGGCGTGTATCATTGGTAAATGCTGGTAATTTCTTCATTGTTTTATCCTAACATTATACAGAAATAAAGATGAATGAAAGGAAAATGAAAAATATGTTTAGTCAACCTAAAAAAATGGAGCGGGATTCCATTTCGTACTTGTATAACTTCGACGGGACGACAGAAAGAGTTTCTATAATTATAATGACAAGAGAACACCGCTCAACTCTCAAAGGCATCATTATCATTGGTAATGTCATGTAACTGAGAGCGTTTCCGTGAAAGCAAGATATTTACATGCCATTCCAATTTCCGTCACCAAAGACAGCCTCGAATTTGTCCGACGATTCCCTGTGGCGTGCAGGACTGAGGTACCATAATTTGATTTGTGTTTCGTTTCATCTGTACCACCCTCTCCCCTCCCCCGCTTTCCCTCCCTCTCTCCCTTTATCTCTCCAGCTCTCATCCGTTCTCTCCTGTACTCTCTCCCACTCTCCTCGTCTCCCTCCGCATCACACATCGATAGAAATTATATTGATTGGATCAGGTTCACTTAATCCCTGGTAACCACGCAATAAAAACAGAATATGCAATGCGTGTAATAATTTTATGTCAACTAATCATCACTACAGGTTCCATGTTACTCTAAATCAAACATGCTTTACTTTATTCCATTTATATTGTATTGACATCTTGATTATAAACTTTGGAAGTAACAGTTGCTAACTATCATTAGTCCTTTTCCCGTTTACCAAGATAACTTCTCAAGTCGCGGGATCATGAAGGGTGAAGGGACGTGTACAGGAAGCACACCGCAGATCGATAGGTATCAGGGACTCGCCATTGTCCGGCCAGGCAGGTTTGACCTTGCGGGGAGCGAAGGCACGGGTCATCATGAGGACGGGGTGTTGAGAGGTGCTTGCCTTAGGCTGGTGCGCCATTGACCGTAGTAGTCCTGTACTCAGGACCGGTCCAATAGTCTAAGCATGACACCGTATGCTATTGCACATGCACTCAGCGTTCATTTGACTTAGAACAGCTCAGATTCTAACGTTCTTCCTCATAACGAATTCCGGAATGTGTCGTGTGGTGAATACTAGTAGTTCGTTGATATCATCTGACGTACAGAGCACAATACGAACAAGGAAGTATCTCACATACCTCCCTCTTATTACCTAGAATGTACTCGAATGTAAACGTCTCGCGCTTCCATAATAGCTCTTTAAATAAAATGAGAGTCGAGAAAAAAAAATGCGATAAACATTGTACATCTCTCTCTCTCTCTCTCTACGTAATGTTCTTGTGTGTGTGTGTGTGTGCGTGTGTGTGTGTGTGCGTGTGTGTGTGTGTGTGTGTGTGAGTGTGTATGTGTGTGTGTGCATTGTAAATATTGTATACAATTATATATTATACATATATAATGCATAAACAGTATAATTATGTGTGCATACATAATTATGTAGATCTTTACCTATGTATCTACGAATATTTATATGGCTACGAATGTAATCAAATAAATATTTTAAAAATAGTAGCCTGGTTTAGATTCCCATTGACCTTTTCACCACTAAATAATCATCATGCGCAGATTGCTAACCCGACCCGCCGCATGTTTTCCCTCCTAATCAAATTTGGGGGGACTTAATTCGGATGGTATATAGCATCATGTTGATGTTCTTAAGGAAGGGGAGGGGGAGGATTATCTGTATCATTTCTGGGGTTAACCCTTCGGTCACGATGACAAGGTATCAATTCTGTCTCATTAAGTCATCCAGTGCAAGAAACTGGTTTCGTGTTTATTCTTTTTTACTCCATAGTAACATAATTCATACGATCCATTTATAATAATGGTCAAGAAAAGAGAGAAAAAGAACCGTTTTATTTCTATTTTATTTCTGTTTTATTCTGAATATTAAATGGCTCCATTTGCAAAATTTCAAAAAGTTCGTACTCAGTCTCTTTAAAGGGGATTGGCTAGTACCTGATAAGTTGGAATCAGTGGGAACGCTGGGGGATGATCGTTCCAATCCTTGTGGATTCATTTAAAAGTACATTATATATCTATTGGTGTGTGAAAATTGTTTGCTTCAGAATAGTCTCATATTCAAGTAATGTGCAGTTCAATGTTTCCAGGTTAGCATGCCTGTACAGTGACGGGGCGATCGCTAACGGGCTGATAACAATTGCCCCGACACCGTACAGGCATGCTAAACCTGGTTCATCCTAATCTTTCGTCAGTACAAAATAATAGTGAAATTGAAAAGTGCCAATGTAAAGGTGAAAAGGTGGTCAATATTCTTTTAGAACTGATCGGATGAAATAACTATACAATGTAGCTAATGATTCCCTTTGCTCATTAGGAAAGCACTATGAAAGACGCGGTAACTTGTTCTGTTTTGTTGTAGTTGTCCTTACTTTACGAACTCAAACATGTATAATGATTGCCTTAAATGCATTTATTCTAAAAAGTCAGTCATTGCTACAAGTTGTTAGCTCGAGTCTGATGTACATAATATATCTCTGAAATTATGTGTGTGTGTGTGCGTGTGTGTGTGTGTATGTATAGGCTTATATGATTTTAAATGTAGGACCTAATGTCACCAAAATTTATGATGCTATTGATATTTTTCACCAAAAATTTTCGTAGAATATATTTTGGTATATTATGTACATATGTACATAAGTTGCATTGCAGCTTGAGCAGTGGAATTTGTCGTAGTTTTCAACGGAGTTTAATCAGCCGCAAGCAGTTTCATTGAATCTGCTCTTCAAGTTGATATCATGTTTCATTCATTTACATGCAAAGTAAGCAATATATACCACAGTTCCTACGAAGGAAACCTAAACAGGAAAAGCTGAACTAGTGCATCATGGGGTATTTTTGCATGTAAATGTGTATTTTCTCTGTCTTTTTGTACAGCACTCAAGGCATAAGAGTCAGAGTCAGTGATTTTTGTCATTAAAGAGAAATGCAGTGCATGTTGCTTGGAATGTGGAAATTTGGAATGCTTTGAACATGTTGAAAGTGTATTATGCTAGCTCAAACCACCAAGGTACTGCTGCAACACACCACAGTTCTGCAGAAAAATCCACAATGGAAGGCCACATGATTGTTTAGCTCAGTCCAGTTCAGTTCAATTTATTAAAAATTTTCGCAAAGTTTTTCAATGAAATTAAAAAATAATTGACAGTAATACCATAAGTGAGAACACAAAATATATACCATGCCTTAAAAAAGAAGCAGAACATACTGAACACAAAAATGTATATGATAATATGAAGGTGTCACAAGGAAATAACAGAAATATGATGGGGCCTACATGAAAGCTATAACGCTTGTAAAACTGTAGGTCTCCAACTTCATAGTCGTGGAATTATACGGAGAACGGAAAGCAATATCATCGAAAATCTGGCGTGGTTTCTGATTCTTATTGTACGTTTAACAGAGAGCATGAGAGAAAAAGAATTAGCATAGTTAACATTGTTGTCATTAGTCACTATAAAACCTGAATCTATTGAAGGTGAGCAAGGTTAAAGGTCATCATGGAACAGGACCTTAAAGACATTATTTACCATTTGCAGATGAAACAAAAACCCAGCTTTTAATAGTGCTTCAAAATAATTCCAGAATGTGAGTCAGTGATAGAAACAACCAAAGAAAAAATGTCAATCATTGTAAAGTATTGGTAAATATACAAAATATGAACAATAGTTATAATGAATTGTTTCTAGAATAACCGTCTGCAGTTATAGTTTGTTAAGAGTAATATTGATATCTCCTTATATTTTGGGTTTAATAGGGACATTTTTATATGGTAGGATACTGACCTGCACATAGTGCAGAAAGTGGAATAACTTTTCTTTAATTATATCATTTTTTTTTTATAAAAGCACCCAATGGTAAACAATAGCTTAAAAGAACAAAAACTTTGGTCTTCAATTCAAATTGTATTAAAAGAATCCCATGGGAGGTAAGTACGTGGAAATAGCATAGGCTTACGCGAGTCCAGTGCAAAGAACGAGACAAACAGAAATTCCAGGCAGACGTGCAAAATAAAAACACACGTTGTGAAAAGTCTTGCATAGACGCGAAGAAAAGGAGAGAGAGAAAAAAAAATACATCTACTGACAGTTTGCATTGATGCGCGCTTTGGATGGAAAGCCACACTTTGTGCGGCGTACAATTATCTTGCCTAATCACACTCGACACATGTATTAGTTTTTTAGCGATTCTGCCAACATAAAAAAAGGGGGGGGGGGGGAACAGAAACACATTGACATCTCTTTCAGTTCTTTCCTTCAGGTGAATGTTTTAGCAGCACCGACTAACGCATCAAAAACAACGCCTGTGTTCAATTTCACCGTAGTTTTGATGCTCAGAAGTGGTGATGGTTTTTGCAGCTTACCAGATGCGCGGAGGCCAATTCGTACCATTTCCCCGTCTTACATTTGCCGGGAGGAGAACAGAAAAAAAAGGAGGAAAATGGAATGATATCTGATTGTATTCAAGTGAAGAGTAACATGAAGCTGAGTCATTTGCTTTCCATCCTTTGATCTGACGCCAGTGTAATGATTTTAATTCAGATTTTTTAAATGAGGGAGGATTTACAAGCATATCATATGACGATAAACTTCATATTCACCACTCTCAAAATGAAAAGGTGAATCCAACATACTAAATGTTGTTACTCCTGAAACCTTTTGCAAGTGTTAAATTTAGCGTCAAAAATTTAAGAATTACCATATTCAAACTAAATTGAGTGAAATGGTAAATCCAGCATTTCAACGTTAAATTCAGTGTATGAAAGGTTAGAAAAGTGATAGAATAACTTTAATTTACATTGATATAAGTTTAAGGAGAATGAATTTTATGTCGTTTGACTCACTACACAGCCCTTTTCACTGAATTCCCAGCGGAACCATGCATTCACGAAATGTATACTTTCATTCGATCTTCGTCTGAAAAGAAAAAGAAATGAAGTGATGCAAATTGAATTGAACTGAATCGAATACAAAATTTACCAGAATTATAACTACGATTAATTTCATGGATCCTTATGGTCACATGAGCACCTGTTATATTGATTTTCTAATGGCAGAATTGAAGAAATCTCGCTCAGACAGGATTAAAGACAAGATGAGACAAAATGAAAAAGAACGCCTCATTTAGTCCTACCTTTTGCATTGAGATTGTCCTAAATAGATATAAAATGATAAAAACCATGATAATGTTAATGATGTAAGATAGATAAATGTGATGATACTAATAACGATGATAATGACTATAAACACAAAATACTTTGATGATTATTATATAAAAAAACAAGAAATTTAATGATAATGAAGATACCGATGATAATAATCAAGATTGATGGTAGTGATGATAATAGTAACAAACTGTAAAAAACTAATAACAATTACAATATCACGAAAATTATTACAAGAAGAATAATGATAACAAGAGTAAGGATAACGGAGATGCTCATGGTGTAAGGTAATCAGCAAAGATAACGTCTGTGACGTAGTCATATTCATAATAGTATTTATGTATGGTGAAATAATAGTGGTAGTTATTCTTTCAATTCTATCGTTTACCTACAGTAAAGCCAGTGCCCATGTCACGGCTCTCTACCAGAGGGTCCTGTGAAGTTTGTCATTTTTGCAAATTATCCTCCTTCACAGCTTGGCCAAAAAACAGAGATATCGTGGAATATTATATACGCCTCGCCCAAGGAAGTAAACAACGGGCTGCTAGGGTTAAACTCGCCATCACCGTTTTTGATGGAGACCTCCGGATTATTTTCAGACTTTTACCATTGAACAACTATTTATAAAGTTAGTTATACAGAGTTTCAGAATTTATAGCGATTGGGATGAGGAATAAGAATGTTTTCAAAATTTATAACAATGATGAGGAATAGGAATATATTCAAATTTTATAACAATGTGCAATGAAAAAGGATGATGACATGGCAGTCTCACCATAAGAATGTATGAATTGGGGCTCAAGGAACCATAACAAAAGAAGAAGGTATACTTTGGATTTATGTAGATTCTACCTATAGGTGAACTTGTTCAGCAACCGGTATTGTAATGAAATTACACTGCTACATTTCTGAAATATACGTGAGGCTCCCATGTCATCAACACTTCATAGTAATTTGTTTAAGACATTCAGAGTGCTGGTTTTTCTGCTCAAGGACCATAGTAAAATTCACTAGTCTATAAATGGATCTGTCGATTTATGTACTACATGATGTTAAATCATGAAAATCGTCTGGAATGACCCTGACCAGCTGCTCTTGCAGGTAAAATGAATCGGCATCATAAGAAAGCATCAAAATCGAACAATTACACAAGCGTTTTAAGATATTTATTGTTTATGAGAAGGCTAAGAACTACATGTATGAGAACTGATTTTTAGGAGTGTCCTCCACCTCCAGCCAACTTTGATTAGGTAAATTTGTCGTAAAAGTCACAAAACTTATTCTATTTAAGTATTTCAAGTATTTTCCATGATGACAATGATGTGAAGACTTTTTTTTTGTAATCGCGTGTATTCAAATTTTTAATTGCATTTGCATTTTTGTTTGAAATGAAATGAATGAGATTAAATTCACATCTTCTTGTGTTTAACCACACTCTCTGCAGAGTTACTCCTCAAATATAGAGACAATGAATATTAAGCACATAACCGAATTATTTTAGCATTTTATTATGAATTTGAAAAGAAAACAGCAAGGGAATGTCATCAAAAGAATTTATATTCGTAAAATTAGAAATGAATTTAAGAGTGGACAGTATGTATACACATGCTTTTAATATTGGAACAGACATGAAGACACAAACTCACTTTGATTTTCACTTTCTGTCTTTCTGTCTGCCTGCCTGCATATTTGGCTGGTTGAAATGGTGGTGGTGTGTGTGATCGTGTGTGGGGGGAGGATCGGTTTGATTATAATGTCACTGAGAAGATAGTAAGAATATTCTTGGCTGAGAAACTAAGGTTTGATCCAGCCCTACAACATGGACGGGTGGAGTTTCGATGGATCTATACATAAGTCGGAATCATGCGCCAACAGAAAGGGCTCCGCATTGTCACGTGCTCGCCGATATAGCATTCCAGACCTGCCTAATGGTATGATGGATCATCGTACCCCGAGGTTAACAGCCGATCCATCGAAATGTCTGCTAAGGCCTCAAATCCTGAGCATAATCTCCCATTTCGCCCACAAGTCGTTTCCATTTTGAAACAATATCCCCCGTCATGACACTTGTGCAGATTCGCTTCTTTTCTTTTTTTATTGCCAACCCGTGCACGCCTCGCTCGTCCTAATCCTCGAGGAGTCGCCTGGAATTCACTTTCCCGGCGATTTCCTCTTAGAAGCGGTGTATCAAAAGTGTGGCTGGAATTGAATTCATCATGATTTGTATTTTTCCTCCTATTCTCCTCCGCATGGTAATGTATTGCTTAGTTTATTGATACACGATAGTAACGCAGTAATAATGTTGTGCGTATCTTTCCAAAGCACAATAACTATTTGGCACCTGGCAAATCGCAAAAACTGTCTTGCGAAATACGTCGTGCCTAAGAAGAATCCTCAACTTTACCCATTTTGCCTAATACGCTAAGGTTAATAACAGCTATAATATATATATATATATATATATATATATATATATATATATATATATATATATCAACATCCGCTTATTTTTATCTGCAGCATGTTGTTGAGTAATTCTCGTACACTTGTATTTGGGAGAATTTGAAGTATTGTGTAGATTAAAACATTTCCTGCCAGAGCATTATCTATTTACAGTATACTATGCATTGGTTTTTACAACTGTATTGATTGTAACAACGTTATTTAGGGAAACTGCAGCATTGAGACCAATATACTTTTGTTTAGAAAAAAAGCAGTAAGGATTTGTATAAAATCACTCACGCACTGATTATTTTTTATGTAATCGTTTGAAAATTTTCAAGAATATTATGATGTAGATCTTTTACAAATAACATTTTCTTAAGTTTAGATATTATCATCACATACTTCCCTTGCTATTCTCAAGACTCTTATCTAACAAACCAAATCAAAACAAAGAAACGTTTTTATAAGCCTGTATTTTATTAAACTAATTTTCATCAAGAATTCAAAGTGTGCCCTTAGATTCATCATATTTTATTTTTTCTTTGTACAATTACTCTTGTTGACGGAAGAGTTGCAGAAACCATCTTGAGGAAATGAAAAGAAAATCAAATTAAATCGACAAAATTAAATTGAATCGAACTGTATTTTTTTGCTTGTGTTACGTGACGGGATAAAGGAAGTAGCAAATGCTTGTAAAGCAAGTAGCGACAGGATCGACATCTTACACGCCCCTCTTAGGGAGTGAGCAATGAGGATAAACAGTGATAAAGCGCCTTACCTATAAGGGCAAAAACCTCTACACTAGAAGAGGACTGCCAGGGAAGTCGGGATTTAATGTACAGAGTTCAATATAACCTTTTCTCCGATACGTTTCATCCCACTATAAAACAGATAACGACTAACGAGGCGATAAACACATAGGCCTATATAGAAGTCCGGATTTTTAATCATTTGAGAATATTGTTATTATAAATAAGGACATTGATATCGAGACAAGATCAACGATCTTGACTCAGATAATACAACTGCATAATACAAATTGGTGAATATGTAAAGAAACTGTATAGTGAACCTGAAGTAGGAAATCGTCTTTAGACACTCCGAAGATTTGTAAGGTGTGTAAGAAGCACAATTGGGATGTATTTTAATGATAATTTTCTGCCCATGGATGAAGATTGAAAAGGTGATAGATGATTAGCTAACCACTAACTGGAATTTGAACAACATATATAGTAATAATTATTACCACCAATAAGAAAGCTTGGCTAGTGTACAAGTCTTGATTCCTTTAAGCTCAGCCTCCTATACATGGTCTTCACCAGTGTGAGATAGCGGTGTAGCTCTCAGTTCACATCTATAAACGATCACCACATCATTAACATCTGAAACAGAGACTACGCATCGCATTGTTGAACTTCATCATAAAGTGAATGAGTCTCTCAGTAGATAGCCAGAATCCATACCACGGTTGTTGTTTTTTTTCTCCTTGTCATATCATATTTATATTCACTCTCATTCACTCCTTCTTCAATCGTCACGGTCTATTTTTGAAGTATAGAAATGCAAGTTGAATCTACCGACTAAACTGCGGGCTGAGATACAAAGGAATGATTCTAAGCCATTATCTCTCATCTCCCGCCGTCTTTCTTTCTCTTTCGTTCTATTGGTCTCTCAAAGTCCCTATGTAGCATAATGTTTAGCTCTCTTTCTCTCTCTCTCTCTCTCTCTCTCTCTTTTCTCCCATATATCTCAATTTTCTCTCCCCCGCTCACTGTCTCGCTTTTTTCCTGTATCAGTCTCTGTTAGTCTATATTTCTCACACTATTTAAGAGGCATCTTACATTTCCTATTGACATCAAGGTCTTCACGTTCAATGCATCCAGCGCCATCCCTGCCCAGTAGAAAGGCGTTCATGGAAACAAACATTCGACTCATATCAAACACAAAACAGTGGCATGAGGTACAGGACATAGAACAGAATTCTCACAGATAAATATTTTAGGAAAAATTGTCTCCCATTCATCAACAAGTATAACCTACACTTGTCTGTGAGATAGAATAGATACATAAAGACCACAAGAATTCGTATCTATACAGGCAGATAGCTCTGCTGTAGTTCAAAAGTCAAGAGGAGTAATTTGTGCGACTATAAGTATGAAGTCAGATGAATCGAAATAATGTTAAAATAAGATTTAGCTGCGGCAATACATTGTTTACACCATCTCCCCGAGCGAATCTTAGAGGTAGATGTTGCTTAAACTTGACATATCATGATACCAGAATAATTCTTTTCGACGAACAGGTATTGGTTAAACTGTGGTTAACAAGCGTTACCGTTCAAATTTCTCTTATTCAGATTATACCGACAAGGACCAATACGCACTTGTGATAATTATGACGTTCTATCCAAACATAAAAACATTGGTTGATATCCTTGTCATTGCCACATTATTCATATTTCGTAAGAGAAACAGTTCTTATCATCTAACTTGAGTCAACATACAAAATTAATTTTTCAATGACGTTTGTAGTCACCATGTATATATATATATATATATATATATATATATATATATATTATAATGAAGAGTTTGTTCGCAAAAACCGATAAGTCCATATTTGCCAAATGGAGATATTTGCGATTAAAGGTCAAGAAAAACAAAGAGAATAATAAGAAAATTTTTGCTTCTTTTGACCATATCTTTAAAAATGTACCTTTATATGTAGCGACCAATATATCATTTAAAAAGTATTATTTTGTACTTTATGACAGAGACCGTACTTCAAAATCTTCAAAAATGGACTTATCGGTTTTTGCAAACAAACTCTTCTTATATATATATATATATATATATATATATATATATATATATATATTATATATTACATATATGAAGAGTTTGTTCGCAAAAACCGATAAGTCCATATTTGCCAAATGGAGATATTTGCGATTAAAGGTCAAGAAAAATAAAGAGAATAATAAGAAAAATTTTGCTTCCTTTTATGATAACTTCAAAAATGTACCTTTATATGTAGTGACCAAAAAATAATTTAAAAGGTAGTCTATTATTTTGTACTTTATGACAGAGACCGTACTTCAAAATCTTCAAAAATGGACTTATCCGTTTTTGCAAACAAACTCTTCATATATATATATATATATATATATATAAATATATATATATATATATATATATATATATATATATATTAAGTCACCATTGTTCGTTGGTATAATGAAAGAAAGGGAAAGAGGAAATGAAAGAGATAGAGAAAAAAAGAGGGAGAGGAGGTAAAGAGCGGAAGAGAGAGCTGCTGAAAGATTGTCTTTCTTGTTACACAAATCCTGCTAATTATTAAATGAGGTGATGTGTATTAAAGTTTTTTTTTCTTTGCTATAATTTGTGTTGATCTACTGTGACACGTAAATCTAAATAGAGGCGTATCACTTTAATCAAGTAGGTGGATGGATCATAAACGAATAATCTAAAGAATATTCCTCAAGTATTTATCCGCGCATGATTCTCGGTTGCCTGTTACCATTCATTCTGCAAATGTTCTCCCTTCTCAATTCTATTTCCATTTGTCCAAACATATCACAGTCATTTGAAGATCATGGGTTTCTCCTTCCAACACCCCCTCCCCCACCCCTCACACACAAACCTGTTAATTTCTAACTGCATCAACAAACATTATCTCCCCGACCCCATGATGGCCGGTAACGCCCACACCATTGGCTCGATACACGGACTGGGCGATTACCAGCAAGCGGCGGGCCGGGTGGGACCCCCATTAGTTCCCAGGCCTTACTTTCCCTGAGATGTATTTCGTTTCCTCCTCTATCTCCCGATGGAGTGTTTATCCTCCGCTTTCACCTGAACAACCGATACAGCGCGATCGATTTCTCGAATAATATTTGCCGTGGCCAGTACGTCTGAGTGACAAGACGATATTGGACACGGAGGCAAACCCTCGCTTGATGACTACACGATATGTCGTCTCGGCTATCATCGGAGCATAGGCGTCACTTTGAATACGCGTGGGCCTTAAAGCCCTATCGAAAGACACCACGTGGGTGTTGTTCTCGACTCAAACTGACAAATAGGCAAATATCCAGTGCATTTCTGTTTGGCATTATGATTATACAAAATGAAAACTTGTCGTATTCGATCACATCATTTTCTTCATAGGCGCAGTCATTACAACATAAGGAAGAAAGAAGGAGAGCAAGAGCGAGATAGAGAGAAAGTATACGAAGGTTTGTTTCCTCGTGGGGAGTAATGTTCTTATTCAGTTTTATTTTTTTAAGATACCCTCTATTTATATATGAACAAAGGGAAAATTAATACAGGGGACCGTCATCATAAGCAGAGTTGGACATAGATGAGGCCCTATCTTGAATATACGAATATACAACACCAATAAGCCTACACATGGAAGTCTTAATCTTAACGCTATATATCAAACACATTTTGATTAAAAAAAAAACAGCAACGGAAATGATAAACAGTGACTTGGTGCTTTAAATAAAACGAAAAAAAAATCTTTTGTATGCATTTGTACGCATTTTATGTCAATGTTTGTTAAGAAATGAATAATTTTCACGGGATCTCAGACTAAAGGAATATATCAAATAACAATCCAATCAATTCACACTTGACGAGTGTACTTTGAGGTGGGTCTATAATCACCATCCTGAGTTATCAAAGACCACGCTACTTCATGTTCGCCACGCTAGTCCGCTCGTGATAATAAAATAGTGTGCCATTTTGCAACTTAATTGAAGACGCGGCTAGATTGAGACAATTTAATACAAAACTTATATCCAGAAATCTGGCATGAATTGATAGATTTGTAATCACTTGCGTTTGTATGCATTTGTATGAATTTTATGTCGATGTTTGATTCTATGACCGTGTTTGAAAAACAAAACAAAACACAAATCTCTTTTTCCAGAGAAATGCTACTTTTTGTTTCGTTTTGTTTTTGCCGCTGGCGAATAATTGAGTATACTAATGAAACTTAATTGTGACAATAGTTCCTTCATAGTCAGGGTACATGGGGTGTCGACTGTCTTCTAAAGTTGAGATTAAAGAGAAGAAAAATGAAATAAGAACTCTATCTGTTGAGATTCTCACTATTCCACTTACAGAAATGTGTGTAGGGATAAGATTTTCAAATGGATAAATGTCTTATTCTAAAAGTCTCCTTTTACATAGCTTCGTGAAATACTGTTTTTTGTAGAAGACTTTACCTTGATAATAGACATAATGATAATAACATATTTATGATGATTATAACCTATGATTCATTTAATGTATATAGCGTCCTACATGACTCTCCTTAACATTTATTTTGTTAGAGCTAGGTAAAGGAATTAAAAAAAAATATGAGTCATTTCCCGACATTGGATATCTTACAGCCGATTATGATTTCACATGACGTTTCCATGAATATATCTCAGCCTTGTGATAAATCATCTCTCGACGTTTTTCTTTTTTTTTCTTTCTTTCTTCCTTCATCTATTTTATGATGCCGATTCAGAATTATGAGAGATCCGTTTCCTTCAGGGTATCCAAGTAAAGGTTGCCCCGAGGCGCCACTTTGGGTGACTTCCATGTATGCTACATTAATGCTATGGGCATCCTTATCTGCGTACATGACTAGCACTGAATTACGTTTTACCCCGTAACTTTGCACACGAATCAATTCAGCCCTTCATTACCCGCCGTTAGGAATTCGTACGCCGTAGCACGCTTGACCTCCAATTTCATAATTAAGTTAAGCGTTTCAGTGCGAGAGCAATTTCAAGCGTAATTTTTTGCCCTTTACGATGGATGTAATAAAACAGTTGCAAAAGGAAAATTTATGTACGAAATTGTTTCTTGCAATTTTTTTTTCCTTTTTTTTTCTGCAAAGAAGAAAGTTTGGTCAGTGCGGCGCAAAACGATTAGGCTTTATTGCAGCAAGCATAGACATGAAGGAAAAGGTACTAGGACAATGTCGCCTTTTCGCTGCATTTTTATCTCTTTGAGATTGATTCGGAAAAGATCGCCTAGAATTATAAAATCAGCGAAGAAAAAACAGTAAAAGTCATACTTGGAAACTTGGAATATGTCGGTAAAGTTGCAAGGATCTCGAACGTCGCAACAGCCAGAAATGAGAAAAAGCATCCCTCTGGGCATGACACTAAAGCCTCTCTGTGGGACTATGATCTTTTAATGGCAACGTCGTGACGCACTGATTTCGCTCCCGTTGTGTTCTCTGCCTTTCACTATATGCGATGTATGCATTCATTCTGTGGGTGGGCTGCATTCTAATCCGGACAGTTACGATATTGACATGGGAATTTATTACCCTCAAATGGACTTTTAAGACTGCTAATGACGAGTTTTATCTACTTGTCGATGTATATCAAAAGAAAGCAACACGCCGTAAAATGGTTTTCAAGTTTAAATGAGACCTACATGGTCCAAAAAATGACGTCACAACTTTGTCAATAAATCTCTCTCGAATGAGTCGTTAGGTTCAACTTAATATGGGAGATTATGCTGGATAAGAAGTTTGCCTTTTAGGGCTGAAATCTCCCACTGGTCCTGGGAAAGTCTAGAAACATCAATTTTTGATAGAGCTAGATGGTGACCTTTACAAACGTTGTGTTTGATTCCGAAAGGAGTAAGTTTACTCAATTCATGTTAATTTGAGATATATGCCATTAAAGCTTCAAAAAAACAAAAAGGAAAGTAAAAACAAACAAATTTTTAAATCACAACTTCAACAATATTTCTTGTTATGTATCAAGTGGGGAATCACTGGAAAGGTCTTATTGAGCTGTATGTATTGGTGCAATTACTTTTAAAATGAATGAAAATTACGCTTTATCCTTTTTGCGATCAAACTCGGAATCTCATTGTTAGTCAGGGCCGCGATGCATTATGTAGCCCATGGGTTCGCGAATATACGTAACATTTCTCCCCTTTACTGATGGAGTGGAAATTCCTTAATAGTTCAATGTGACTGTGTTTCCCACGTCTCTTCTGAGGACCTTGATATGCCATGTCTTTTGTTAGTCAGATTAATATGACAGAAACATGCAAGTTATGCTGAGTCGAGAGGGAAGCGCATTCCAATGTCTTTTTGTTAAACATTTCAGTACTTTAGCAATGATTGACAAATGATGTCATTTCAAGAATATTAATATTGATTGGTTTTGAAGGATTATTTGTGGGCGTTCCCAAGACAGTAATCTGAAGAAAAATAGAAGAAAAAATCGTAAAAAATGTATGGAATGTTTCTAGATATTTGTTTTACCGCAACAGTGATGTTGAGGGTAACATAAATCAATACTTATCAACATGCATTTGGATTTCAGGGCCCCTTTAAGTATAGGTTCCTTCATATTTCTTAGCATTTATACATAGAGCCAATCTTACGAAGATTGACTGCCATGTTTTATACGTGTATGTTTACATAAATTCACTGTGCATCCAAGCCGGATATTGTGATTCACTTCATTTTATTATATTTGATGTACATTCCGTCATTGAGAAATGTGAAAATAAACTGAATTGAATTGAATTGTGTACATTACAAAATGTAAATACATATCCGCTATAAATAATGCATTTAAAGGACATAGAATAACTCTATCAGCCAGTGAAATGCAGTTCGTGAGGTGATTACAATGATACATTGATTTGCATCGATTATTATGCGTTTGTACATTAAACACTCGTGAATGTAATGCTACATGTTTCATTATCTCTTATTTAATTTATTCTTGGTACCTAAAGAGTGGAGAAGAGGAAGTTGCTCAAAATATTTTCTTGCGATCGAAACTACACCAAGTAACATAAAACGTGATGAGTTCCACTTTGTTTGTTTTTCGAATTCATTGTATTAAGCTCCCTCTTTTCTGCAATAACAAAATATGTTACTACTACGTCAGTCAAGGCTATGATACATAGGGGCTTCCCATCAAAAATAGGAAAATAACGACACAAGTATCTTTCGTTTTAGAACTGATTCTTTTTTCATCAAAGCGCCTCAGCATTGTCATATTTTTCGTTTCGGCAATGGCATGTATTTTGTTTTGTTTTTTAATTTAAGAGTTGTTATTCTAATAGGATAAGCAATGCCTCTCTTGGGTCATGGGGGAAAAAGATAATCACAAACAACAAGCTTTATTCGTTATCGTTCTTGTGTATGGGCGGCAATGTTTATCTCCAAAATCTCGACAGACTGTGACGTCAGACTGCGATGTTACGGCAAGTGTTTCCCAGCGCCTTCCACGACCGTATACATAGAATCAATATTGACGTCATCCTCATCGAAGGGCAGCACGCGCCTTGAATCTGACTCCCTGTTAATGACGTCATCATAGTCTCTGGGGAATCAATCATGTTTCTTGTCTACACAGCAATATGACATCAAAATGCGGTGTTTGTACAAGTGAAACTTTCGAGTGTTTGTTTGTTTGCTTCTTTTCCCTTGCGCAAACCTCTTTTGATACAGAAATGTTTTTCGTTCACTGGCTTCTTTTTCATTATCTTTTTGCTTTGCTTTTTTGTTTTGTTTTGTTTTTGCGGCTATACGTCGATAAAGTTTGCCTTGCGGTTCACCTCCTCTCACGTTATATGCAATGCTTAGTCACTCCTCCTCCGATGCATTTAGGAGAAGTCATCAATATTACTTCAATTAAATGCCATTGGCCGCGTAATGTCATTAAACAAAACCTCGAAGGTACACGCTTGAATATTAATCATCATGACCGTCATCACGATCATAATTACTTTCCCTATTACGCAATTAATTTCCATCTCTACTCAATCTTTCCTGCATCGGTTAACTCTGTCCTGGTGGGTTGTTTTACAGGAAAAATATGTCTTGTGTCCATATTACTTGTACGTTGTCATGTATTTTGGAAAATGACTTTGGATATTTCATTTAAATCTATAATCTTCGATAATCTTAACATCTTGATGAATGCATTCATGCATGCAATGAGATAGATAACTAGTAAATTGTTCTTCCTCGCTTTTCCTCTCGCAATATCCAAACTGACAATATGTAAATCATCTCTTTTCATAGGTAGTATGAGCGAAAGAGTACGAGAGGTGGCATATTTTACTTTTACCATATGCATGGTAATTCCAGCATTTAGACGCAGAACAATATTTGCTACAGTCATATGAAAATGCTTTTAGAGTTACAATTCATGTAACTTCTCAATGGGTAGAATCCTGTCTTAACACATTTTCCCCAATGTCCCCAGTCAAAAAACTAGATTAAGGTATTCAAGAATTCTCAAGTTTACAATGCAAGAGTATCTTTGATCTTCTATAGTATCGCATATAAATTTGTATCAAATAATTGTCAATATTTTGCATTCAATAATTGTAGATATTTTTTCCTCATAAAATCTATCAATTCTTCTTTATAAGATCCTATGATTTTTACAAAAGAAAAATGTCTGTGTATATGACTTTTGTCATGAAATTGCAGAAATAAATGAATATCAAATGAATAACTACCATATAAACTTTGATACAAGTTTTTTTTTTTTTTTTTTTTTTTTTTTTTTTTTGCAGAATATCAATCTAATTGATATGAAGACAATGCATCATATATACGTGCCCCTTCACATTGCCTTTTTTGTTCGTCGATAGATTCTCAGCAATATTTCAGAGGTTCTCAAAAGTCACAAGGTTGAATATTTTTTTCTTTATTTTTTTTCCAATTCGATTTGGAGATTGGAAATAACGGCAAATTGATTCGTCGCCAGTGTTTATATAAAGACCTCACCGTACTTATACAACATTTACTGATAGGTGTCTATGTCAACAGAAATCACCATTTCGCTAAAGTAGAAATAATCAAATAATGATGAAATGATAATAAAAAAAACCTTGCCCACTTCTGACAACGGAATGAAAAACATGGCATTTGAATTTCAATGCAAACAACAGACTTTAATGTTCATGTGATTTTTGAATAGAGTTCTGTACATAACTAATGGTTAATGAACCAGACTTGACGAGAATTACCTACATGTTGCATACGTGCTTTCGTGATCCGAGAGTTACAGAATTATGTTTGTATTGCCTTAAATACATTAATCAATATGTAGGATATAAATTATATAAGCTGAAGGAAGCCATTTTATTTTGTCCAACGGTTTTTGTGTGTTTAGTGCACTTTATTTCTTAGAAAATTTTCAGTTTCAATCCAATTTCCATTTATTCCTATACTTTTTTTTTTCAAGATTACAGTGAACAAATACAGCAATAACACATAGACTTTTATAAAATACAATATCCTAAAGGAAAACCGAATTAATTTACTAATATTCAGAGATTTGAATTTTTTTTTTTAGAATTTAAACCAAGGTCATATTTTCCGCTATTCTGATTTTAATATCTAACTAAAATTATCGTGATTATGATCATTCTTGTGAGAAGATAAAACAGTAGTGTCATCCACAAACATAAAAAAAATCATTCATAAAATATTATCAAGAATTTTTCTAGGGGCCAAGTTTTGAGCCTTATGGTAGTCTACATTGGATATTTGATATAGGTGAGAGATGACCTTAACCATAGAAATTGTTGCCTTTAAGATCAATTATAGATTTTAAACCAAGTATAAGCTGGACCGAGCTCGTATACGCTAAATATCTAGTTCATAAAAGAGAGTTTGATGATCAATGGTATTAAGGACTATCAATAAATAGGCTATATTATCCTGTTTTTGTGAAAGTTGTTTCATAACTTTATCTATTAGCTGCACAATGGTAAATATTTTTCCCCTAAAACCCACCTAGGATTAATTCACCTTAGGATGTTGTTAACCGTCCAAAAGAAATTATTTTTTTTTATAAACAATCTTTCCTGAAACCTTTGAAATAGAGGGTAACAGTGATAAAGGGCGACTGATAATTGGCATACATAATCTGGATGAAAACTGAATGTGATTTTACGTGTATCTATATAATTATGTATTTAGTTTGGTAATTTATACTTTACAACCCATTATTTTTTAAGATTTCCGCATATTATTTTTTGGGGGGGTTGTTTTTCGCCAGTTCGAAGTGAATTTTTTAAATAAGTATTGTTCTTTTTCTAGTTCATTTTTTTTTTCAACGTTACTTCATACACATTTGTAGATAATGATAAAAATTAGAACAAAAATAAGCTAATCAAACAAAATCAAATCAAATCAAATATGTATTTATACAATAATGAAAAAAAATATCATCTTATTCTTGATGACGTCGTTACGACCAGCATGCACGAGGGAATAATTTGCATAAGGTATAAGATAACCATATATCAATTAGATTTAAATACGTACTAGTACCTCCAACGAAAAAGAGCAGATGATTAAAGCACGTAAAACAGCAGGTGTGTGATGCTGTATATAGGTTTGTACATGATAGAGAAACGATGTAAGAGAGAGAGAGAGAGAGAAGGGTGGGGGGCAAGACCGTATCTTAAACTGGGAATCAATTTAGCTGTAGACATCAAACTAATAGAACATTTATGAAGAAAATTGACGTATATGAGTCCAGTACGAATTTCTCATAACCATACGGCACGTGACATCCGTCGTATGGATAATTGTAAATAATGTGATGGTGTATAATAAATATGCGTGAGTGGCATGCGTATGTGCGTGTGCATGTTTGCTTTAAGCACGCGTGGCGTTTTCATAAACAGTGAGGAGAGCTTGTCCATAATATTACGGACGACATTCCCCTCCTGACAACGGCTGTACCCCACCCCCTCCCCGCCCATACCTCCGTGTCGTGGTATGATTGATAGAGTCTTGTGTAATTAGGACAAGTGTGGCCACGTCTGATTGACACAGAAAGTTGAAATTTAACAAGATGGTCCATATTGCTAATTGCCCCCGGGCGAGACAGTCGAAAGTCTCGCTCAATCGGGACGACAATAAAAGGCAATTTGAGGGACTGGGATTCTACAAGACACACACACACACACACACACACACACACACACACGCACACACACACAACTAGCGATTTCAGGGTTGACAGTAAATATTGAAAGACGTACGGCTATGGGGGAAAATGGTGTGAATTGGTAAGAAGTAGTCACAGAGAGTCTGGGAAGGTTAAATATCAGTGATTTGGCTCTGCAAATGATTCCTTTAAGTTCAAAATTCTTTTCCAGATTCAGGAAAATCTATTGTCTTATCAAAAAATACAGAAATAATTTGTAATTTCCTCCACTGGCACACATTATAATACAAAATCATATAAAAACAATTCAATGATATTTACATGAAGAAAGTGTAAAATAAAAAACATGTAGATGTATGGATTCATGATAACATAATAGTACATTAAAAACAGTGGAACTCATTGCATCCTTTCTCTTCTTGAAACAAAGACAATATAGCTTGAGGAATAGGGCAATAAGCGACTAACATCTAACTACCAGCATGTTTAGCAGTCGAAATACGACTATTTGAGTGGTGTTCTTACACCTATCATCTTAGATATTTTATATGCATGGATTTATTTTCATTTTGACGACATAACTGTATTATAGAGTTGATAATACATACAGTATCCATTAATGTGAAACCTGCAACTCCGTAACGTGTTCAAACAGAATACTATTGCTGCAAATCCATTTACTTTTATAGAGATCAAACAGACTGCCTCCAAAGAAGCCACTGTTGTACATGTATTATCCCTTATACAAACTTCGCTGACGGTAAAACACACAACCTTGTATAGCATTATTATTTTGTTGTGACTATACTATGATGACACATTTGTTGGACTGTAGATGTACCCCCGTCGTATCATGTTTTGTTGAAACTTACGTGATTCATGTTCCTTAAAATATAATGTACTCATGTAAGCGTTATATTACTTTGTATTACTTTATATCAAAATAAAATCATTTTGAATTGAATTGAATTGAATTGAAGTGGTAATTTCTGAGATATATAAATGCTATGATTATTATCATACATTGTGCATTTTCTGGATGTGTGTTGTTCAGAATGTGTTTATGCTTTATCTGCTTTATAAGTACGTATATGTGTGTGTGTGTGTCGTGTGTGTGTGTGTTGACGTCAATCAACATTATAGAAAGCATGAAGCCATTCACCTTAGGACAGGAAATGAAGGAATAAACAAACAAAGATTCAAGGTAGCGAACAGTTTGTTGAATTATCGGTGACGTAATTCTTTAACCCTTGTTATCGCAATATGCGGATTGAGAAAGTTGTTGAGAGAAACACATACACACACCCACATGCACACACATTCGCGCAAACACGCATTCCCCTATTCATTCCTCTTTCGCTGTAAATACCAGCCGCCCTTTCTGCGACTTCCTTTAATCAACACCAGGGCAGATAGAGACTTTTAATCTGTCACGTCAGCGCTAGCCCGTGACCCTTCCCGCCTAGAGTTCGCAAGGGGGCTGCCGTGGCGCACGGAGAGTTGTCTAATTCGAAACGTCCACCGGATCGCGGGATGTTACAACTGTGATGCGCGCCAGACGCCAAAACAGCATGACGTCACGAAGATGACTTACGTTTCTCCATTTCTCTGCTGGTTTAAGTTTTCAAATTTCGTTTTCATCGCTTTCCAGCAGATCATAGTCTTTTGCTGCGTTTTTTTTTTCTCTGCTTGATTTGATTACATTTTCTCAACATCTTCGTCTATATCTACTAGTACTGAAACACCCACAACTCTTTTCCGTGTCTTAATCATCCTTTAACCCTTCTTATCCTTTTCCCTAAACTACATGTACGTCATCGCTACTTTTCTTGTTTGGATTCTCTTTTTTCATATATCTCCTCCTTATTCTTCTTCCTGGTACTTTTCTTTCCCCTATAAATTCGTATTCCCTTGAATCAGTATCTTGTATCTCATTTCATACAATACCGGGCAACATCATCTGGTATGTGTCTGTGTGTGTGTATGTGCGTGTGTGTGTGTGTGTTTGTTGTATTTTGTACCTTGTATCGTCTGAGACAGAATAAGTGCGTATGCTTTCCAGTGTTTTTGTGGCGTCGCGGCAAATGCTGCATTACTGCCCTGGGCGACGTTCAACAGACACTCCAACCTTGGCGCAGCCCCAGTTATCGATTTATCACTGTCACACCTAACTGCATACCCACTGACTACAAACATAGCTCTCCCCGAGTTTACCCTTCATACCCTCAAGCAGTTCCCGATGCCTTCAAACGAAGCTGTTATGATTAATAGGGAGCAAGCGGTTAGCGGTCAGTCTTCCTTTGTACGTTTGCGAATGTGCAATCAATAAACATTGTTAGAAAGACATTATGAAATATGAGTGCAATTATTAACATATACGTCAATAAGTTATGATATTCGTTGCAGTCCTTTATATACAGTAGAAGTTTTGATATTGGTATTTTCCGGCTAACCTATACATACAAACATGTGAATGCACTGGAAAAGAATAACTGAATGTATGAAGAATGTTGGATTGCAATTGAATAGTTTAATATTTAGGTGTTTACGTAACTCAAGACTTAAGCATTGCTGTGTCATAATTAGAAAATATTTTCCTATCTATATCTTTTCTTTCTCTCTCATTTACACTGTTGTTGTTTTTTCTACCCTAGCTCGCATACATTGCACTAACACAGTCAAGTATTTTCCCACACATACGCAAACACAAACGCACAGAAAAAGATATTCATACGTCTCTCTCTCCCCTCCTCATCTCTCTCTCTCTCTCTCTCTATTTATAGAAATTTTTTTTTTTTCATTTCATCATGAAAGTTACCACACAAATTCCACTTGTAGCATAGATCCAGATAGCAATGAATAGTAACAAAGATTTGAAAATTCTGTGTAGGCCTATTTAGACTTTGAATAGTATTTCCTAATACAAAATGGATTAAATCAGTCTAGAGCATTCGTTACATTCATCGTAGATAATTAAGATCATGTGCGGGGAACCTACAGAAGTTTTGAGACACATCTAAGAGGAGTACCGAAATCACACATAATATTAACTTAATGTCCGGATTTTGACGAAAATATACAGTACGTAATGCTTTCGCATTACTGTTGGGACGAAAATAGAATTGATATCATACGAAAGTCAATGTTAAGCTGAATACTTTACGCGTAACGAAGCAAAATATGGCAATAACAATGAAGGCTACGTAACACAAATTTTTGAACTCCCTGCCACGGAGACCCTCATAGGCTGCACAGCGTACAGTACACTGTGCAGTATCATAGTTATTTTGACGTCTACTGTAGATATTGACGTTAGAGCCGCTCGCTTAATGAACCGTAATTATGATTAATGCGTTGACACAGATACGCTGTTACAGTCAGCTTGTCTCAAACATGAGGGTTCAAGCAGATGGGAAGAGACTTTAATCATACAAAGTATATAGAAAGATTATCTTGAGCTATGCCAATAAAATTAGATAATTTATTATATCACAATGTTTTATAGCAATTGCTAAAACCTTCCTGCGTTACTGCGCGGAAAGAGGAACCATACTTTGTGGTACGCTTTCAAACTGTCAGGACTAATTTCTCAAATTTCCCTACTTGTAAGCACGAATTGACTCACATAACTAATTATTTGTAGGTTATGAGATGACTTATTAAGATTTGGAAATCATTCATCAGTCCTCAAAGTCGTTACTGCAGTGAAATGATATGATAATCCCCTTATTACAGATATTATGCTCTATTATTATTTTCCTTCATCCAAAATAAGAATAATTACAATACTAGACAGATGAATAGATTGTATGTCCCAAATTTTAACTACTGCATTACAAGATACACTTTCAAATATACGGGGCCTGTTCAATGGAATGATTTGCCAAATGTAATAAAGTTGTCTAATAGATTTTCAATATTTAAAAGAAGTTACAAATTCTTTCTTGTTCATAAAGATATACTGGAAATTTCAAGTTTTACTCAGTGTATAAGTACCACATTTTGATGACTCTTGCCTTCTTATATGTATTGTGTACTTTCTGTAGTATAGTTTTTTCTCGTATGTATTGCATCAATATAACTATTCTTTGCTGTTATATTTGGGATCAGCCATAGAAAGACCAACGGTCTATGCTGATCCCCCCACAAACTGAAATAACTGCTTTTATGTTGTGTTTGTCTGTTGTGAAATTGTTGTAAGTTGGACATTTTTCCTGTATTGTCCCAATGTTCTACTATGTATTTATCGTTTCTGTACTCTTTGTAAATGCTTTCTATGAGGATGTGGAAAATAAATGAATTGATAAAATAAAAAATAAAAATGAAAAAAATCTTTGTGGGATTCATTTAAGAGTACATTATATATCTCTTGTTGTGTGAAATTTATCTGCTTCAGAATGGCCTCATATTCAAGTAATGTGCAGTTCAATGTTTCCAGGTTATCATGCCTGTACAGTGACGGGGCGATCGTTAAAGGCCCGTTAACTATCGCCCCGACACTGTACAGGCATGCACATTACTTGAATATGAGACCATTCTGAAGTAAATAATTTTCACACAACAAGAGATATATAATGTACTCTTAAATGGATCCTACAAGAATTGGAACAATCATCTCCTGGCATTCCCACTGATTCCCACTGATTAGGAACTAGCCATCCCCTTTTAGACTTTATAGAAATACAGTCGTTCTCATTTATATAGTTTATCGCTGCCCCACATCCTCCCCGGCCAGAAAATTAAATGATATGCTGTAACCCCATTCCCTACCCAAAATATTGACCTTTTTCGAATAACATACATTCAGAGAGTGCAAGAAAAATAAGTTCAGCACCAAGGGTCAACAATGTCATCTGTATATGGGTGCCACTTAAAAATAATGACTATTTGTGGGAGAAATTTCATAACTTGACCATGCAGCCGTTCTGCCACTCCACCGCTCCGACTGAGTTGCAGTATTCCTTCAGATACAATGCGCTGCAGCTACGCAACACGGATGGTGTACTATACTGTAGGTTACCATGAGTCTCTATTCCCATGGGAGAGGAAAATGGAAAACGACACAATTGCCCGCAGCATCCGTAACTGTCCGTAAATGTCCCTAAGCTATCGTAAGTGTTGTGATACGTTAACTTGCGGTTAATTTCGGATACTCACGGTGGACGGGAATAAACGCAAATAGACAGGAGGTAAACTTATTTGCGGATGGTCTGCGTCTAAGCTGCGGATCGTTACGTTTCGTTACGGTTACTTGCGTAAGTCTGCATCCGTGGAGTCCCTCTGCGAAATTTTGAACATTTCAAAATTTCGCAGGCTTGGCCCCGTCATTTTGCGTTTCTTTACGGATTAGTTACGGACAGTTACGTCTACATACGACCCGGCTGCGAATGCCTGCGTCCACTCATCCGTATCTATCCGCGGCGGACGTAACCCATCGTAAGGCACCGTCAGACTGAAGCATCATTGAAATGGACGTAATTGTAACACCCTTTCTGAAACATTTTGAACCAATACAAAATATATTACATTGTGGGGGACAAATAAGTCGTCATCTTATTTATATGGTTGCCATATGAACACCTAACGCAACATATGGTGCAATGGGAACATGTAAAGCAAATTCATTCGTGATATAATTTATCAAATCTCTTCAAGGTCAAAAAAAAGCAAAGATAAAAAGAGAATGGACTTTCAACAGGCACACTTGATTTAATTACTGAATCTTTCCTCCTGAAGTGAAAAAGAGAAATCAAACACCATAAAGAGAAAAACAAGGAAAGGTAGGAAGAAGAAAAAAAAAAAGAAGAAGGATGAGGAGGAGGAGGAGGAGAAGGAGGAAGGGGAAAAGGAGCAGAGGAAAACAGAAGATGGAGAAAGAGAAGGAAAATGTAAACTACCCGCCTTTCTCTAGTCCTCTATTGTGCGCTGTCTATTTTTATTTCTTGGTCTTTTTTTTCTCTCTTGAAAATTGCATTTCCGACGGAATTCCGCCCTAATGGCATTGTACCGCTTTGGGATACGATTCTGGAAACTCGAGAAACGGAAGTTTGGACACATGATGACGGTTTTTGGTCGTATGTCAGGAGGTTTTTGTTAACAAAAAAAAGGCAGGTTACAAGTCCTTCTCCCGATGAGTTACCGAATGTTCAGAATGGCATTGACAAACTATGCATTCTAGATTTGGCAAATTCTTATTTGTTTGGGTTTTTTCAGTCTTGCAGCTACATTTTGAAAAGAAATTCATAATATACTGTATGCTGCCAATAAAAATCTATATGGAATGCCTTCATTGAGTTTGTGTCTGATGATTTTACACGAGGCGGGTGGCGTCATTGGCATACCTTATAATTTAAGCACATGTCTTTGGTTTATTTCAACTGAGGTATTAGTCGAATGTAATCGAAATAAAGAAACATTATGGGAAACGTATACTCAAGCGTGATCTGCGGTCTACACAATAACCGAAATATTGTCCACTCTTGCCAGGCGTCTAGCGGAGAAGGTTACCTTGAAACGGCTGGAAGTCTGGATAAAATGAGTCAATGAGTGAATAATGACGTCATAAAGGGGGGACAGAGTTCATGAAGAGGGGGGACCATCTGGTTTGCTGGATTGTAGGGATTGTGTGGGGCTATTTTCGGCGTGCCATTGAGCCTATTTTTAGCGGGAGAAAACAAGAAGCAGATGGGAGACCGTGTCATCACGTCTGGGGGTTGAACACACCGGATGAAGGGAAAACAAACTGATTTAGTCTCTAAGTCTAGTCTCATTTCCTAGTCCAGGTAAAATGCTGATTGCTTATGTTATATATATATATATATATATATATATATATATATATATATATATATATTAGAAAACATACAAGACTCATTTTCTGATACGTGTATGTAAGAACATTAACAAAATACAAATAACACACATAAAAAACACAGGCTGCAGAAGAAGACAATATTTGACACATTGTAATCGCTCTATGATACATTTATTGTTCACACACACAAACACATATATATGAAGAGTTTGTTTGCAAAAACCGATAAGTCCATATTTGTCAAATGGAGATATTTGTAATTAAAGGTCAAGAAAAATAAAGAGAATAATAAGAAAATTTTTGTTTCTTTTCACCATAACTTCAAAAATGTACCTTTATATGTAGTGACCAATATATCATTTAAAAGGTATTATTTTGTACTTTATGACAAAGACCTTACTTCAAAATCTTCAAAAATGGACTTATCGGTTTTTGCAAACAAACTCTTCATATATATATATATATATATATATATATATACATGTATATATATATATATATATATATATATATATATATATATATGTAAATACATATATATACATAAATTAAGTGTATAAACATACCCGTGTGTGTGTGTCTGTGTGTACCTCCTTGAATAAGACTGAGAAAGTGGAAGCCCGATTTTCTTTAACCTATTTTTGCCTACATTATAAACACTTTCGCAAAATCTACCACATGGGAAAATCACAAACAATCATTGCGAGTCTATTCATAGGAAACTCTCTAATACAACGATTTGGCACAAAACGTAAATCTTATTTACAATGAAACATTTGCAGTAATAAACATACCTTGCCATTACATAATACCGATACGAGAAGAACATGGAATTTATGTTGGGTCACAGTATGTCTGTCTCACGATAATTATATTATACTGAAAATGTTTGTGCCGTGCAATACATTCAGCCGAATTGATTAGTTTTCCACATAGAAGTGATTATCATATACACATACAGCTAAAATAAACATAGAAAGCATATGGTCTAATATCAAAGTAAAGCACAAAGGTAACCAAAGTGTTACACGTTTAGATAATCTTTTTGTTTTGTTGTTGTTTTGTTTTTTCCCAAAAGACGCGCGTTATCATTATTCGTGCACTTGCTTGTGTTTCAAAAATATGTAGACGTTATTTCATGTGCTGTGTTGTTTTCGTTTTTTTCCGTGAGACGTCTCGTTTTTCCTGAAAGAAAAAAAGGAAAGACAAATGACATGAATGCCGAAAGGAAAGTGTTCACCTACAGTGGCTGGGATCAGTACAGCATTGCAAAGTATGATACGTAGAACTGTGCCACAAGTCCCTCGTGGCTGCCGCTTTGCTAAACATGCAGTCTCGCCGGCGGGGTCGGCTGGTATTGGGTCAAACATTCGTTCGTCCTGCTTTTTTTTTTCTTTTTTTTTTTTGCCCACTCGTTTTAATTCGGGAGTAAATTTACGTCGCAGAAAGATGGAGAAAATTCTGCTCCAAGCGGATTAAAAAGTCGTAATTACCCAGCATTGACTGTCAGTATACGTCTCATATTATATTTATCGCGTGGGCGGAAGAGCAAATAAATGTAATGATGAAGGATGACAAGCATGAAAAAAAAAATAATGTACATTTTTTTTTAATGCAAGATCACCCTAGCTTAGCAGATTTCGAAGAATTAATTACAATGGAATCCAAAAACTTATCTCTAGCAGATAAAAGGCACTACTTTATTCTAGTAGACTTTTCCCCATGACCTCCTATTAAAGGCAAAGTTGTTTAATAAGATTAATAACGTTACGACAACAAACTTTGAGTGGCAGGAATTGAACCAGATTCTTTTGGGATAAGTGATGGTAACCTAATTAACGAAGAGTCGGTGATGGACCACATAGTACTGAGAAAATTAATACGTAACATCTACCCAACATTTTGTGTGTATGTGTGTGTGTGTGTGTGTGTGTGTGTATGTGTGTGTGTGTGTGTGTGTGTGTTCATGCATAGTGCTATTACGAAAGTAGTACTATAAAAAATGCCATCAGTCACCATTCGTTCGGTTCAGCCACGCTTGTCTCGATAAGTTTTTGAAGTTCAACTTTATTTTTTTTTTTCATATACATGTAGTTTGTTTACTTTCTGAATGTAGTCCTTTTTTTTAAGTAACGTTGTTTTTAATACAGAAAAGAGAGTAGTGATAAAGAACGACATGGGAATTTACTCTAAAATAACTCAATCACACAACGGTAACTCAATTCGGAGAATATTTTCATTTAAACGAAACAAATGTGGGCGGTCAAAGTAACGGTAATACTGTTTTGTCAGAACATGAATTATGTGGTAAAAAAAAATGTCTCTCCAAGTCGAATCTGATATTCAGTCTCGGATTTCTAAATTTGGGTACTTTCCTTTTTTTCGCTTTATCCAAATACGGTTCATTTTGGCGTCGAAAAGTCCCTTCAAAGGGACAGTGATTAATATGGACCATAGATTTCAATAAAAATGATAAAATTTGTGATTTTTACGTACATTCTGATGACACTTGCTGATTAACTGCGACAAGGGAAAAATTGTACGATCAGTCTTCATTTCCTCTCTGCATAAACATTCAAACTTATTGTCAGTGATTGTGGAAAAAGCTCGCAAGTCCTGACATTAAGTGTGATATATCCTGGCTTGTCATTCGTTTGTGCTCTCAACTTGCCTATACTGATAGGGATAAATATAAGGTATATCAATGTATGGAACTGAATGCATCCTACTTCCCAGAAATTCGTCCTCATGACAAAAGCAAAAACAAAACAAATAAGCAGATGAACTATCAAAAAATGCATATTAATGTAGAGTCTATTAATTGGCCTATTTTCCTACTACTTGGTAGAACAAAACCGCGTCCAGGAAGTGTGCTGCCTCAATTTCTAGGGACGTAGTTACGCATTTCCTGATCTGTGATTAAATATTTGCATATAGATCACAAGAAGTTAAACCAAATTAAAAGGGCTCAATTTCCGATTAGTCTGACAATATGGCATTTTCTTCCAAGCCAGCATTGTTGATATGTACCACTGGAGTTTCCTTGTGCCGACGAACACAACGCTCGCAAAAAGTTTTTTTTTTTTTTCCCCGGGGCAATATTATCATAAGCTTCAGGTCTTTGCCTTCGTTTACTGTTTGTATTGCAGTACCTTGCGTTATCTCGCGTTAAACCACTGTATAGAGCATAAAATGATCAAAACAAACAGAAACACAATGCTTAACGCATGGACGCAGATTAATGATCCATTATTAAACCACTGTCTACATTAGTCCCCTATGGATGATAAAATCCTTGTGTTTTGGTTTGTTGCTTTTGGTAGGACTCCGTCAGAACACTCTGATAAATACTGTATGGATTTTTAGCAGCTACACCTTCAGTTGCAAGTGAGTCGGCTATCGAATAATTGCAGAATTGAGAAAGGCGACATTAGGCCAATCCGTGTGTAAATAGGGACCTCATTGCATGAGCGGACTCCAGACTCATGTTATTGATGGCTAGCCTCAAAATGCTGCCCCAGACTAGCTTTCACGTGTAAAAGAGAATTTGCTGGTATTGTGATGAAAAGCCACACTAGAGGAATTCAACTAGAGGATTACCTACCAAACTTTACCATAATAATGTATCAGTAATGACAGTAAATGTCATCATGAACGACCAGAGTTTCACTGCGGGAGTTCAAATCAAGGTCCAGCATTACACCGTCTAATTAGTTTATACTTCACAAGCGCACGTTCCTTTTTCATTGGACAGTGGAAAGAAAATAATTAAGATTGGACATGCAAGGGCAAACTTCTGATAAGCTGTCATATATGGATGAAATACAGGTAATGACAAATGGAGTGGGCAGCGAAACAACAGCAAATGCAACTACCACAACGATCTACAGCTAACCTGAGAGAATATCGCCATCCGCTGTGGACTTACAAATTTTAATTTGTTAAAGTGATGAAAACGTCAGAACCACGCCTTCTATCTCTGAATGGCTTGTGTCAAAATGGATTCAATTTTTCTTTGCCATTCGTATTATAATCATTGCTCTTCGAGTGAAGCAAAGGACACGACACATGTTTACGTGATTGTTGGATTTATGAAATGAAAAGTCATCCACTCGTATCATGTCGTTCCGCAAGAAGTCCCCTCAGGGCGATATTTGTTTTATGATTCCCCTCGGTTCATCTTCTAATTGCCTTCACAGTCGCGCTCTTGCGTCACGTGACAAGATTGGAAACAGTGCACCGAGGGACGCCCTGACCGTTGGGGCTGTGTTTTTAAAGCTATGAAACTATACACTAGACCACCAAATGGGAGAACTATTGGAAGAAGCTGCATCGTAATTAGAGCCTGATCGACCGATCGTGCTGCGCAGCGAGCGGGCTCATTTCGAAGGTGTCGCCGCTCGACCCAAAGTCGTCGTCGCACCCTTGAACTCATTTTAACACTTTTTTTGGTCAAAACGCTTGATGTGCGTTTAGTAATGAAATTGGGCCCTGTCATCAATCCAGCCAGTTGTTTCAGAAACAAAGAAGACGTAACGTGTTGCGTGAAAGAAAAACACCATTTGGTAATTTCGAGAAAGTGTAACGTAGTGACGTATTCTATGGTTACAATAGAAGAGTTTGTTTGCAAAAACCGTTAAGTCCATAATATTTGCCAAATGGAGATATTTGCGATTAAAGGTCAAGAAAAATACAGAGAATAATAAGGAATTGTTGCTTCTTTTGACCATAACTTCAAAAATATACTTTTATGTGTAGTGACCAATATTTCATTTAAAAGGTATTATTTTGTACTTTATGACAGAGATCATACTTCAAAATCTTCAAAAATGGACGTATCGGTTTTTGTAAACAAACCCTGCAATAATTCTTTTATTTTGTGACACTTTTCTTATGATTTCTGATGCTTTCAATGCTTATCAAAGCTGTGCTATGATTATTGAAAGTACTGGATATATTTTTCATTTTGGTAATTTCAATTACGGACTGACCAAGTGAGGAAGTGTCTCACATTTGTAAAACAAAAAAACAGCCAGAATAAAGCATTAAAAAGAAATAAATAGAAACTCATCGCTATCATCATGATGTCTAACTTTTCACCAAACCTTAGCATATGATAAACGGAACAGCAAGGTTCAGGTGCTACAAAATTTGGTAATATTAGAGCTTGCTTTTAATTGGATGGCGAGACTCTGACGCAACAATGATCTGAACTGAAAGTGGACTGCAACGGACTTTCCAGCAGAATACTTTGTCAAATGGTATTATAGTACGTTTCATTGCATTGACAGGTACGTTTCCAGTAATTTTGAATAATGGAGAGTGCCACACAGTGAGGCGTGCCATTGATACGCTTCAGTGACTTCCAAATAGCGCTACCGTCAGACATATCTTATCAAATTTGTGCTACGCTACTCCGACGGGTAGGAGAGAATCCCTCCCTCTTCTTACACTTTCCGAAGATGTGAAATCTTATCCATCAACCCAGTATGCATCCGTGTCGAATGCCCAAGGTCACATTTCGTGGTATTTAGGAGAAGCGATGGCATGAAAACTACCACTCATTCAATCCATGTCCCCCTGGGTTGTGGGCTGTTTTCATTCATTCCATCAGCCAATATGCCCGACGCTTCACTTACGCGAAATCTTAAGTAGATATAGACATGTTAAGCACGAGCAGTCCGTATAGTGATGAGTTGCGTAAGTGGCAACTTTACACAAATTCTTCACCCACTAATCGGAAAAGAGGGAGTGGGGAGGGGTGGAGAGTCAACTGGCTACATTATGTGGTCGGGCCCAAGGCTTATCAAGAATGCAGGACGTGTCAAGGCGATTAATATCGTTGTCTTTTCCGGAAGTAAGCGAACGGTCACATCGGCATAATCAGCATAATCATTCTATGTTTAGAGTTAAGTCTACCCTGTGTTTAGTTGAAAACTTGGACGTTTCCGTCATGAATTTTTGACCTATAACGTTCCTTGCAAAGGATCTTTCATGGAAAGGGAAGAAGAAAAAGATGTTGCTGATCTGTAAAGATCCATTCAAATTCTTAAAGGAGAAATCCGGATGAATTTCAGACACTGAGTACAGACTTTTAGAATTTATAGTGATTTTGGTAAGGAATAAGAATATTTTCAACATCTATAACAAATCACAGTGAACGAGGATGATGATATAGGAGCTGCACCACTAGAATACATGAGTGGGGGCTCAAGGAATCAGAACAAAAAACGAAAGCATGCATAAATAATTCCACACAGGTGACCTTGTTAAGCAAGTGGTATTGTAAAGGAATGACATTGCTACATTTAGAAAATATGTGAGGCTCCTACTCGTGCATTCTTGAGGTGATCCCCCCCCCCCCTATTCTTATGGTGAAGCTGCTATGTCATCATCCTTATTGAAGGTATATATTTTGGGTTTTTGAGAGTATTGATTTCTCTGCTCAAGGACCACAATTAATTCCACAATTCTAAGCAAGCAGCTGTCGAATTATATACTACATTATGTGAAATTATGAAAATCGCCTGGACTACCCCTTTAAGGAACCACCCAAAGCTCATGCTAGTCCGTGTACGAACTGTTAGTATTCGGCCCACTCGTTCTTCCTGTCGCTATACATAATGACAGACTGTTTGTTCGGTTATTAAATTCTCCTTAGACACATTTTCAATATCGATGATCTTTTCTTTTCGTTTCTATTCCTCGGCGATTTAAGTAGAAATACAGCAGCTCTATCAACAACGGGCAATGTTGAAACAATCTGAAACATTTCTGATGATATATCTCGAATACATCATGCTACAAAAAGGAAAGACAATCAATCGATTGTCTGTGATGAATTAACTCTGGATTTCTCGTGAAGTCACGGGGTCACATATCTACGTGCAACAACGTTTACTGAACATTCGTGCCAATTAGGATAGCCGACTGTGGTGTATGCACAATCCATCATGGCACATTCCGGACTATTTACGTGAAACACATACACACACACACACACACACTCACGCACACATCTGATTCATTCACGTGCTATCTTCATCTTTGCTATGTGTCTTTTGTGACGTCACTATGCACTCCACTGGTCTAGTCCTACCAATTGCTTGTCTCCAAGTGAATAAAAAATATATAGTATTTTCGTATCATTGTTCAAATCGTATTTTTAAGATCCTACATCTTTGTCCTCACATTTTACTTTCTCCCTCGTTATCATTCATTTTTCAAGTATCTTGAATTTGTATTGCTTTCCTGTTGAGACGGATTAATCAATTAAGATAGGTGGAAAGTGTAGCGATAGACATAGTACTTTACAATTTGTTCCTTTATTAATGAAATCCTGTTCAGTGGTTGGCTTACATATAAATCGTCATGTAACCAATATCAACAATGCTTTGATTTCCTTGATGTTGAAGACAAAATGCAGATCGAGAGAAAATATGCTTTACGGAGACGCAATATCCATGGTGCATGTATATTTCATTATGTACCTCATTTGATGAAACTTTGATTATGATTGGTCGGAGGTGCAGTCAATAGTTTTTCGGTATACCGCCTAGCAGTCATGTAGTGGTATTTTCTAGATGCGCGTATCTATATTTGCGCATTACGAAATGATACTTTACGTTATTTCTCTGACCGGTATCTCATCAACTTCATTTTCAAGGTCTTAAATTATCATTTTGATATCTTAAATTAAGTGGGAGGCGGTATAAAAGACAAGATGTTGACTGCGTTTTTTCCCCTTTATGAGGGGTCACAGTAAAAAATATTTGCCCTTGGTGATTTCTCAACAGTGACTATGCCCCTCGACTTCGTCTAGGGACACATCACTGTTGAGAAGTCACCTCAAGGGCAAATAGTTTTAACCATGTTCCTCGAAGCAGTCAATATGTGATTACTATACCATGGATATTACGGCATATAGATGTTGAATTGAAGTTAAGTGAGTTGAACTGAATTGATTTAAGTTGTGTCTCATAATTTTACGAAAACAACCAGATCCATTAAACATCACAAACAAAATTGAAATCATCAACATTCAATTGGAAACATAGAAACTAGCTAGAAAGGAAAATGTAACGATGTAAATAAAAAATAAAATATAAATAAATAAAAATAAATAACACAAGGCCATTTTCAAGTAGATAAAGGATTCAAAGCTTAGGATACCGACGAATAGAAGTGCGATGGATATGCGATCGATCAATGTCTATTCTTTGTAATGGGGTATGGGTATCGGCCTCAGAGATCACTGTTTTAAATCGCGTCACTCTCAACAGACTGTTCTTCCTTGCCGGAATAGGTAAACAATGTCAATTTAACGAGTTTACTGTCTTTTTATTTTAAGATACTTCGGAGGATACATTGAAGAAGGGAGAGAAGAGAAAGAGAGAGGGAGATTGTGTGTGTGTGTGTGTGTGTGTGTGTGTGCGAGATACAAACAGACAGACGGGGAGAAAGAGAGGGAGATATACCAGTGGAATGATATAAGTCTTACCGACTCCTCACCAACGCTTTTCACTCTCGTTTCTTTTACATGCCATGAACTCGGTCAGGGCAGACAGTGGTCTCAAATTGCTCGGTTGTGATTGAAGACTCGCTGATTGGTAGAAAAAAAAAGAAGAGGGGGGGGGGGGGGGGGTAAAGCCGCCAGTGAAAGTGGACTGGAACACGTAAACAATGTCTAGTTATCTCTATTGACGGGCTAGTCTCCGGCGGTCTCTACAGAGAATGAGGAAAAGAAGGAAGAGAATGAATGCACCTCTAGATCTGAACAAACATGGGACCTGAATAACGTTCAACATAATACCGTATAAACATTACCTTGAATTTGAGACGTGAGACGATCCCGGGCAGGGATCAGTGTCGGCGGACCTGCACAGGACAGCCCTTCCAAAGCCTATAGTGCAGTTTGTTGTAGATGATAACACAGACGTGATTCGTTAGGGATAATTATTTTTCGCTTTGCATTGATGTGTTCAATTGATGATAAACAACGCAATGCTGGTACGACCGACGACCGAATCCCCCCCCCCCCCCCATTTGTGTCACATGTTACATGATGGTTGTGTTTGTATCTTGTAATAAGGCATCACGTTTTACATCTCCATATTCACAAACATCAAATACGTAAAGCAGGGAACTAATACGCCCAAGCCATTTTGCTTCAATTATTTGCCTTTCTCTTAATTTAAATTGATTGAGTTTGGACGAAGAATAAGAACCATAGTCGCCAGAGCACTCTTTAGACAGGAGCTAAGACTAGTTTTTTTCTTCGGATCATGGGTTTTCAAGGCATACGTTTATCTGTCTGGTTGAAGTCTGGTTGAAGATAAAAAGTGATAAAATCGATTACTATAGTATTTTTCCTGTTCGACAACTGGTGGTATAAAAGTGTTCCAAACTACACTGTAATGCGGTAACACTCATGATTATGTATTCTGTACAATAATGTGTATCTGTGTGCACGCGTGTGCGCGTGTGTCTTTAATTTAATGTGATTTTTACCCTTTAGATGTTTACTAATTGATTATGATGTAGTAAAAGGTGTACGTATTATTGTCAAACACATTGCGATGGTTAATTTCATTGTCTTCTGTGCCTGCCCTAGGTACCGCTGCAAGAGAGTCCTCAGCTATCCATGTCTCATCATGTCCTCACTAACATTCATCCCCCCCCCCCATGTGGCCCTTTTCCCCGATGTCTTTCTTTCTTGAGTCACGCGATAGGTACAATAGCGGCATGACCCTTTCCGAGAAATTGCATCGATCGGCGGATCAACATCGATGACAGCATCCTTGTTATTGCAACCTCCTCCTCGTGTTACCCACTCTCCTACAGTTTCCGAGGTCGTAGGGCGGAACTCTATTGAGCTTATATGGACTCGATATAATATGAGACGCTGATTGTTTCCTGTAGAGGTTAAAGGAGACCCCCGATTGAGCATTTTAAAATGTCTGATAAGTCGGTTACAGTGGGTACAGAATATCAGAATGTATAGTGATTGGTATGAGGAAGAAGAATGTTTGGCAAGAGAACGTAGATGGTTGAAGGTTGAGTTTTTTTTTTCTTCAGTTTGTCTCCCTCTAACAACTAAAATTTGTAAGATCGCATCTGCTGATCTGTATACATGTAGGAAAAAAGGAATGACGGGACTCGAACTTGCCATCTACTGCTTTGCGGGCCACAACTCTACCACCAGGCTATCCTTGGTTGCCGGCAATGACACGATGAACTTGGAACAAATACAAGTACCCAAGCGCATTGTCATGTTAAGTTGTCCAAGGCGTACAAGGCATCAATACCGGAAAGCAGTATATGACGGGTTCGAGTCCCGTGGTTCCTTTTTTCCGACATGGTCAGCAATTGCGATCTTACAAATTTCATTTGTTACAGGGAGAAAAACTGAAGAAAATTATTAAAAAAAACTCAATAAGTATGTTTTCAAAATTCATAAGAAATCGCAATGAATGAAGCAAAGATAATGACATAGTTGCTTCATCATAAGAATGCATGACGTGCCGGGTGCTCAAAGAACGTGAACAGAAAAAGAAAGTACGCGTAAGGTCTTCACTTGTAAAGTTGTTTAGCAAGTGAAATTGAACATCGCTGCATTACTGGAATATGTGAGCCTCTTCATGATGATGTCATCACCCTTGTTCAGTATTATGTTTTAGGTTTTTCAGAGTATCGGTTTATTTGTTTAATTAAAGACTGCAATAAATACTACCAATCTATACATGGAGCCATCAATATTTACGTACTACATAATGTAAGTTTAATGGTCTTGAATGTCCCATTAAAGTCAGACTGTATTTTTTGCTCTCGCCAATGCATTTCGAAGAAAAAATTAAAACGAATTTGGGCTCTGTTTATTCTTTGTATGATTAACAAATTAATCCAGTTAAAACGTGTATCATGTATTATGGCATTTGACATCAAGCATAAAACAGATGGAAGTAGGAAATTATGCTAGGTGTATGTGTGTGCGTGTGTGTGTGTGTGTGTGTGTGTGTGTGCAGTATTATGCATGTATACGCCTATGATGATGATGAGCAGTATATATAAGTATTATAATAACATTGCGCCATTTATCTGTAAAATGAAACAAAACAAATATAAAAATGTATGGTATTCGTATAATACAAAAATACACATGTATGTATGTGTGTGTACCAGTGTATGTCTGTATGTATAGTTATGTACAATATCATTGTTCATAATTATAGCCACTGCAGGATGTTTTTAGCATCTCATATAGGCCTACTTTGACGCCGCGCTTCTTTTCGTCGCCCCGTGCCACTCCCGGCCGAGCGCAGGTGCTCGTGTAATTTATTGCGACGCGATGGCGTGAGGTCGCGAGGGTTTTGTTCCGGATAAATAGATTATCCATATCGTTTACAGACCCTTTGACGGACTCTTTTTGTCGGCGAATTAAAGTCCGATCTCTGCATACATTATTCATCGCATATTTAGGCAAAGGTGGGGGATGGTCATTTTTGATGGCGATGAAAAATTGATGCAGGCTGGGGGCGATAAAACACGGTGGAAAATAGGAGGAAGCTCATCATTCGCATTTGATGAGGTAGAGTAACCTTGCTTGTATAGTTGTATTTCTCTGGGGCACATTGATTTGGCCCTGCAAATAGGTAATTATTTGGTGAGTTCGTCCGTTAAATTCCGGGTGCTTTTATGATTATTTTTTAATCAATTTCATTTTAACCTCATCTTCCTCTCTCCCTCTCTCTCTCCCTCTATACTTCTCTTTCCTACTCTCTCTGTGTCAATTTAACTATTCATATTATGCAGGTGTTATACCTATGCCTATCTAACTATATATATCTATCCATCTATCTATCTAACCAGCCCAATTATCTGTCTATCTACCCATTTATCTACCTTTCTATCCATCTATCTACCTACCCACCTATCTATTTTTCTACCTATCTATCTATCTGTCTATCTATCTATACCTACTTACCATCTATCTATCTATCTATCTATCTATCTATCTATCTATCTATCTATCTATCTATCTATCTACTTAACTCCCTATGTATCTTTCTACCTATCTATCTACATACCTACCTATCTATCTATCAATCTATCTACTTATCTATCTTCGTACCTGCCTTCTACCTATCTACCTACCTATCTATCTATCTATCTATCTATCTATCTATCTATCTATCTATCTACATATCTATCTATCTATCTATCTATCTATCTATCTATCTATCTATCTATCTATCTATCTATCGATCTATCTATCTATCTACCTGTCTACCTACCTACCTATCTGTCTACTTACCTTCCTATCTGTATCAATCTTTCTATCTATCTATCTATTTATCTACCTACTACCCTACCTCCTACCATGGACCTATGTTAGCAGTCCATGCTCCTATCTATCTACCTATCTATCTATCCATCTATCTATGTATGATTACTGCACTGCTACCTTCCTCCCTCGCCTTAATTCCTCTGTTACTCTTTCCATCTCTCGCTTCGTTTCCCTCCCATCACTCTCCCTGTAAACGAAGTGTCATCCTGTCTTTCGCTTACAGATAATCTATTTTGGCGTCTTTTTTTTTCTCCCCGTGTTCACTACCACACTTCTGAGGCACGTAAACAAACGACAGAGAGAGAAACACACGCACACACACGCACACGCACACACACACAAACACACACACAAACACACACACACACACACACACACACACACGCACACAAGGACAAACAAGGAGGCATTTACACGGTATTGTGTCCATATTGGCCTATATTTTACTTTATGTCTTTACTGGCCAAGAAAAAAAAAACAACTTAGTAATACTTGAGCATTTTTTACTGCATTTGAAAAATCAAAGGGAAATTTTAATACAGTTGAAAGTTAGTCTGAAAAGAAGCGGTACAATTTTCTTAGAACAGCAATGAAAATGTGATCAAGTTGGATTCAAAAAATAAGGAAATTATGACAATTTGAAGTTTTGCTAATTTCAGAAAACAGTTCTTGAACAGTCAATATAAATAAACAAAATAGAGGCTGTCATCTTCTCACAACTTTTCACTTTATCAGCTAATTTAGGAATGATAGGTAATGCAGAAGATGGATTTTACTAGACTTTAAACTAAACATTATCTTTCTATGTATTATGAAACTCATTGAAGTATTTGTTATTTAAAAATTACAGGAACTATGCAATGCTATTACTGTTGACATGTATTAATTTAATATCACTGATTAGCACCTATGTGGCCAAAGAATATCGACATGTCATAACCGTATTATACCATTTGTTATTCTTTATATTACTTGAATACACTGAACAATAGCGACAATAACGAAAAAACACAACTTTAAACCTCCCAAACCCAGTGTCAATGACATTATCTCAATCACTCTCACAGTAGTATCATTAATGGAAGACATTGGAATGACTGGAATGCACCTCTCCATCCCCATCCCCACCCCCCCCCACCCCCTCCGATTGACCATGACATGCATGTTCCATGCAATGTCTTCTGTTAATCATTACTTTAGCAGTGACTGGCACTTATGATCGAATGGATGATCTTATGAATGAATCAATCTATAGCTATCTGTGATAATGTTTCATAACAATAAAGATTTACCACGAAGTCTATTCGCAGTAAATCAAAGTGTGATCTTTCTCACCGTATCTTTTTTGTCTCGTTCATCAACTTATGCGGATGTTCAAACTACGCGCAATTACGCACTGCAAAAGCGAATCACGCATAATACGTGACTGCTGCTTTCCGTTTCTAATAACACACGCACGGATGCGCATGAAATCCGTCGCTCTCTCAGCGCACAGACCACACTGACGTCATCAGGCGCGTTGGAGCGCAAAATCCAGCGGTACTTTATTTCCCCTCGTGTCAATCGCGCCGTACATCTCTATGGCAGATAGTATGTGAGCGCGAGCTGGGGTCATGGGAGAAAGGAAACTTATAATCAATTTAGGACTGCATGGGCATGATCCCGTGAAAGCATGGTAGACATCAAGGCTCGAAGCATACAATACTGTTTTCAATCGCACGTTTACTGGTGATATGAATGATGGTTTTGCGGCGGGCATAGTGGCTACATTAGAACACTGTTTCCATGTATTATGGAGGCGCAATGATGCTTAGATGTTGTATAACACACGATCATTGATTTAAACATAACATGAATTCTGCAGTTACTCTTAGATAGTTGCATAACACGGTTAATGCTTCTCGTCATGTAAGAGATGGCAGGCACTGAAGAACCCCCTTTCCCACCCAACGAAGAAGAAAATCGGGGAAAAAACACAACAATAGTCCATAGTGATTATGGCGTTATTTATCTAGGGTATACACAGCCTCTGTAATTTCGATAATTATCCTATGCCTTCTTACAGAGAGCATTACCATCAATGGTAAAGACGAGGTAGATGTCACGGTGATACCACAGAGTCACGTGGGAAGGCTGGCTCGGCTCGGATATATTCGAGAATCACCGACAAGATAGTGTATAGTTTTAACACTGGTCTCTGTGCAAGTACACGCACAGCCGAAGAATGTCGATTGGAGTCGATTGTTACCGATGAGCGTACATTCGATTCGATGCACATGTATAAAGAATACGCTGACAGGTGCTATTCGTGTTTTCCGAATGTACCTCGTTGGGCAACTAATGAATCGCTGTCAAGATAATCTATCAAACACTAAGTCCTCCTCAGAAAGTTCCTGTTATTGTACACTGCAAAAAGTCCGGTGCTAAAAAGTGAACACCGAGCTGGTGTTAAATTTTCGGTGCTCATTTACGGTGTTAAATTAACACCTCCGGGTGTCATTTCCAAATTTTAAACTGATTTTTGAAGAGTTTCTTAGTAACTGCACTTCTTGTTGATTTTTAATCTAAACAAGACGATCAAGAATTTTACATTAAAATACTAGATTTTTGAAAAAATTTGAAAATAAATTTACACCAAAGTAACACCAGCTGGTGTGGTCTCTTATTGAAGCTGGACGGGTGTTAAACCATTGATATTAACACCAACAAATATCAAATCAACACCATGTGGTGTCATTTTTTAATTAACACCAGCACAGTGTCAAAATAACACCAGGTACAGTGTCAAATTAACACCACGAAGTGTCAGGAGAACACTTTTCAACACCATCACAGTGCATTTTTAACACCTGTGGGTGTGGTCCTTTATTGAAGTTTGATCGGTGTTAGATTTAACACCCGTGGTGTTAAATCTAACACCGATGTTTTTACAGTGTACCTTTACATCATTACGTCTATTCTCTCCTTTTATGTGTCCGCTCTTCTGCATTCTTTATACGCGTGTTTATTATTCTATAATTAGTGTGTGTATGTGTTGTATATGTATGTGTGTGTGTTTTCTTATTAAAGAGACATTAGCTGAGATGTAGGTTTCACTGTTTATTTGACAAGCGAGGCCCCTTGGTTCCACCTTTCGAGTTTGTGATACTTGCCCACCCCCCACCCCTTCACTTTTCCTCAGTATCGATTAGAAGCAAATGGGTCGTGACGATCGATTAGTGGATGAATGACAATAAGCCAGTTCGGGGTTAGCTCATGGGCACATGGGTACAAATGACCTTTCTTCTTTCTCAGTTGATTAGGCACTCCACTAGTTTTAAGCGACAGAAGGCATGAGCTTGCCCAACGTAACAATTTATGGAATTCATCAGTCATGTTCAAATAAAGGATGAACTTGCATAGACCAGGTGACCAGAATGATCCTTCCATTGGCACTTTGGAAAGCATCCATTTCATTATTTTGCATTGAATGTATTAACAATCTCTTTCTATTCATATTGTCAGACACCGCTTTTGCTGTCAGGTGGATGTGCTGGCAAGCACCACTTATAGGGATCACTTGAATAATCATTACATTACAGATGCTTATCTCAGTGAATTTAAAAACCACCATGCTCTGCTGGTACATAATTTATGACCTTTTTCTGCTCATGCTCAAAGTGGAACCCCGAACTGGCTTATTATACGGAGTAGACACTGTACTGTGTGTTAACTTGAACTGGCCTATAGCGTCCAGAACCATCGCTTAACGTTGGTATGAAGGACATTTTGGGTATAAGCAATTGTTTTAAGAGAGTATTATGCTATCATCAAACATAATATATCTCTTTTTTATTCTTCTCTTTCTTCTCTTTCCTTCTTTCTCTCTCCCCCTTCTGTGTGGAACATTTTAACTATCATACCTCCCTCTCTTGTTCGTCTTGTCTTTATCTTTCTCTCTCTCTCTCTCTCATTTTTCTACCTATGTGTATATTTCACTCATGTTATCACAATCTTTCACCCTCTCTCTCTCTCTCTCTCTTTACCTCTTACATTTTCATTTGATACCCGATCCGAGTTTCGTACGGTATACTCCAATTATAATGTTCAAACATGGAGCGTCTATTTGGTGTATAAATGGAGTATTTATTATGGATATCTTTAAATCTACCTCATCAGGTAGGCCTATTCATGAAAGCAACATTACGCTGGGTGTCGAAGACTCTCAGGATAGTGAAAGGTCTGTTTTACATGAACTCCCATGTCTTGACTTTTGGTTATGACTGAAGGCCCGCCGACTATATGACGTAATGATATAGCGTTGTGAGAATGGTGTACTTAGTAGTTAGCGACTCGTCTCAGTCTCCTGAAGAGTTCACATGGAGGTCAAATAACCATAACATTCCCACTGGTGGCGTGCTTCATAAATTGTTGAGGTTAGTCAGCAATGGTGTTTATAGGATCCCGGCGCCCGCGTTGCGGCAACTCTTATACACGTACCTCGTCAAACTGCCATTCCCTATGCATTAATCCGATAGTTTTTACCTCGCGGCTGAATCACTCATACTGATGTAATGACAACACAGTGAGGTTGCAAAAGTCAACAAAGAACACATCATTCCTCTCGCTCCACCGACATTAACATAAAAATCAATTAGTATGCCCTCTGTGGAACATTGCTGCGAGACATTAACAAGCGGCACGCGGTACTGTAATAGATATGAAAGGGTACGTTGATCAGTTTTTGGCTCCCCATAAGACGCCGCCTAGAGTAATAAAAAGAATAACAAATAAGGCTGCGTTTATCTAACTTGAGAGAGAGAATCACGTTTCAAAACGCGTTTGGAACGGTGTTTGCGAACGTGGTTTGAAACGCGATTCTCGGGGTGCAACGTTTCTAACCATCATTCGATCGCTATTCGAGTGTTGTTACTGCGCAGATGCTTTGCGCCGTTCAACCAAGGAAGTGAAGGTCAACTTCATACCACCATACATTTCTCATTGTTCACACACAAAAGTGGGTAGAAAGCACAACCGAAAACAGCTGGGAGTTGACCTTGAGATATAAACGCGTTTCAAGACGGCATTGCGTACTCGCAGAAAGGCGATCGTGGTCTCAAACGCGTTTCAAAACGCCCTTTGAATGGCGTTTCAGAACGGCGTTTATAAACGCGTTTGAAAACATGGTTGCGAATCTAACCCCGGAAATGCATCAAACGCGTTTAGGACGGTGATTCTCCCTCAGAAAAGTTTTAGATAAACGGTTTCGGCCACTTGCTTCAGAGACCTAGAGCCTGCATGGGCTGTGTAACGAATCGATCAATAAGTCGATCCGTAGATGGATTATCTACACGATTTTTTTTTTCCTTGATGTGAACAAAAGAGTTGGAATGTTGTATTCGCCCCAGCCACATCCGACGGACTGGCTCTGAAAGAGGACATGCATGAAAGGAAACTGGTAGAAAGTAAGGTTTGTATTCTCTCTACACATCAGTACAGTCATTCTCTCTACACACAGTTTGAAAGACCATTCATTGTAAAATATAGTCCTTGGTTACAATTTATCATCTAGCACTTCCAGTTTGAAAGAGCATTCATTCTAAAATAATATAGTCCTCAATTATAATTTATCATTCTATGATCAAATTCCACAAAATCCTTGTTCACATCTAATAGCATTTCTTTGAAATCTAAATACCAACTTCAACTTAAAAGAAACTTATTGAATAAGATTACAAAATATATACTCTAGTACTTTTCAGCAAAGCTTTGAAAAACTTCTCTTTTTTCTCTTGATTATAATCATTTCATTTGCTTAAATCAACTTGAACATGAAGCGAGATTTCTTTTTAAAATATGCTTTGTGTCTGTATCACAAATCCTATTTAAAACAAAGGAATTATTTTTAAATGAAATATTCTATAATCAGCTCTTACCGACTTCATGAGGATTCGGTCGCGTCTCTTTCCAGTGTTAGGAAAAGACGGTGAGGGGGGATGAGCACAGAATAATTGCAGAGTGCATCGACCTTCCTGAACCCTACAGGGATATACTTGTTAAGACACACATTCACACACTACGACTGATCGAACGTATGGTTTAAGAGCTAGGTGCAGGCACCAACTTTTACAGGGAAGTGTCGCCAGATCAAGCGGCGCATTATACCACGAACAAAAGGGCACCGAGACGCTTTGAGAATGATGCCAGCTTCCACAATCGATTGCGCACACAGAAGCCACGAGCGGCCGTCTGATCATCCGTCACATTGTGATGAGCCCGTCACGCATCGTTGGCGCGAAACAAACGGCTGCTCAGATACCAGTGCTGCTGCTGTTGTCGCCATCATCAAGGTGTTGTTGTTGTTGTTGTCGTCGTTATGCATGCCATAGTAGCTTCATACATTGATACATTAAAGGTTAATGGTGTACAAATTCGATGAATGTCCTCGATTGTCTCCATAAAGTCAAATGAATGATTATACCAATGAGATAGAAAATATTTTAATTACATATGGGTGTGTGGAATTATTTGTACATACCACTGTTATATAGGGATGTTGATGACCTATACGAAGTATGATAGTAAAGTACGGGGGGGGGTGTTTCATCAAGTTAGTCAGCGCTGACAAGTTGTCAGTCTCTGACAATCACCATGGTAACAGTCAGTGACTAGAGCATCTCAGCCAATAAAAACCAAGGATTTTGCTGAAATTGTCACAGACTGACAACTTGTCAGCGCTGACAAAATTGATGAAACATTCCCCCCCCCCCATGAGTTTTATAGTTGATCCTATGCTATATTTAGTATTTGTAAATTAACTTGCCATCGAGCTAGTAATGCACGTTAATGATATCAAATAAACAAATTTCATTAACTCTTTGAATTACCTCTAGATCTTCAGGACTTCCTATTTCGTGAAATTTCACATTTCGTGAAATTAAAATGTGCAATTAAAATAGTGTCAGAAAAAAAATAACTGTTCTGTTTCTTTTATCTGTGTTATTCTTCGGGAAACTTTCCCTGTTGTTCCTTCATATCATATTATACGTATAGTTTCAAAGACTAAAGCAGTTCACAAAGGTATCATGACTGAACAATTATCGAGCACAAGATCTTATTCACGTATAGTAAAAGTTAAGAACGAAAAGAAAACCCTCTGCAACTGTACTCTCTCCGCAAAAGCAATGACTTCATTCTAGAAAAAAAAAATAGGTTTGATTAGACAAAATGGCTGCATTTTGTCATACAAAGACGAGTTTTCTATTTCACAACTATTGACAAGTAAGTCCAGTTAAACCCGCGTTCCGTCTCACCTGGGCCCCGTTGAAAGAAAGTTGCAATCAATATTGCAAATAATCGCTAATTCTTAAACAACCATTCTGATTGGCTCAGGGTCTGCTCTATTAAGAAGATATGCATGCAACAATGATTTTGATTGGCCAGTGACAATCAGTTGCAAGTTGCGTTTAAACGCAAAGTTTCTAGCAACGGGGTCCTGAACGGCTAAGTGTTGCCTGATATTTTTTTTCCATTAAAAAATGCATTCTACTTAAAATATATGCATGTAAGAAAAAAATATACAAAAAAAAAAAATGAGTTGGTAGAATGGGGTCAAACCGATGTTGTCAAACTAAACTTTAATAAACCTCGAACACAATGAGTCGAAAAAGACGATAGAAGTGATCAATATCAGTCTTTTTCTTTCTTTTTTTTTTTGTGACTGGATGTGGATGAACGGTAGGGCAGACAATCAATACACATTACGGGTCAGATCTCTTGTCGCTCATGTTTGAAGCTTGTATACAAGGTAGAGACCTAGAAATGAATCGATTTGATAATTAAATTCATTCGACCATCGACTTGAAGTCAAATTTACCAACAGAACCTGCCGCCAAGCAGGGCAAAATATCAGCGCCCTTTATTCGCGAAAATGATTACAGAATTGTTAATGGAAGGGCTCATTGATAACAATGAGGGATTCAAACTAGATTGCTTACAGACCGCTACATCAAACACAATAACACGGCCTTCTAATGCCAGTCGGATCCCATATTGATGTTTGGTTTTTTTTTGTTTTTTTTGTCACATTAATTTGTCTTTCTGACATCTCACCAAACATCGACTTCTGTCAATGCAAATGTGTTGTCGGGACTTCCCTTCGACGCGATGCTACGAAGAACTGTCTCCTCATTATATTCAGGGGGAACAAACCATATTGACATTACAGCGTGTATAGTGATTATCAACAAAATTAAAGCCTAACTGCTTTGACACATATCCATAAGTGTATGTGTCGAAATAATATATCACGTATGTTGACAAGGAAAGTTAAGGGTGTGTTAAAAGTTATCTCTAGGAAGATTTAGGGTAGTTTTGACAATTTATTTCATAATCAGGAGTGTATGAATAGTTACAGTTCGTTATTCCGAAGGTTCGTTATTCCGAAGGTTTTTTAGTCCGAAGGTTCGATCGTTATTCCGAAGGTTCGTTATTCCGAAGATTCGTTACTCCCAAGGTTCAATAATCCGAAAATGAAAATATAAGGTTCGTTATTCCGAAGGTTCGTTAATCCGAAAGTGAAACAAACTCGTTATTCCGAAGGTTCGTTACGGACCGTATTTCATTGTCGGATCAACGAACCTTCGGAATAACGAACCCTATTTCAATTTTGGATTAACGAACCTTCTGAATAACGAACCCTATTTCATTTTCGGATAAACGAGCCTTCGGAATAGCGAACCCCATTTCATTTTCGGATTAACGAACCTTATGAATAACGACACAAATGTTCTGATTAACGAACCCTTTTTCATTTTCGGATTAACGAACCTCTAGGTATAGGGAATTTGTATGTTTCAGATTATCGAACCTTCGGAATAACGAACCTTCGGAATAACGAACAGCATCCGTATGAATGGGGTGATAGCTATATGAATTGAAAGACGTTTATTTCAAGACAAATGAATCCCTTTGAAAGATTGAGCACACTGGAGAAAGGCGTTATAATCCAAGAGCTTTGAGTAAAGGTGAAGAAACACGTTTCTCATGTGTTAATCTTGAAAACTACAAACGTTGTATACATTGAACCATAACGGGAGAAATTATCTAATGAACATTATTCATTTACAAGGAAAGAGGGAATAAATGAATGCATTCGAGTACACAAATTTAGCTTTTCGATTTTGATTGAAGCAATTAAAGGGATCGTACAGTTCTGGTTGAGACCTAATTTCAGGTTTCTAACATTTTTAGGTGAGATAATGAGAAATCTCTTATGAAATATGAAAGAGCATGTAATTCTATGAGGAATTCAACGTTTATTTGATAAAAATTGGTTTTGAAATGGCTGAGATATCCAAAAAAGAGCGATTCTAATAAAGTGTGGGACCCACACTTTGTAACGATCGCTTTGCATTACTTTGTTTTTGGATGTTTCAGTCATTCCAAACCCGATTTTCATCAAATAAACTTTGAATTCCTCTTAAAATGGTATGCTCTGTGCTATATCATAAGTGTTTTCTTGGTATCTCGCAAAAATTTAAAAGCCCAATTCTCATCTCCACCAATACTGTACTATCCCTTTAAAGGGAAGATAAATCCCAAGAACAATGTGGATTGAGTGAAAGCAGCAACATTAGTAGAACACATCAGTGAAAGTTTGAAGAAAATCGGACAATCGATGCAAAAGCTATGAATTTTTAAAGTTTTGGTGTTGGAACCGCTGGATGAGGAGACTACTAGAGGTTATGACGTATGAGTGGACTACAATATCAAGAAAATATAAAGAAAATACTACAAAAATCAATTTTTCATGAAAATTACAAATTCCATCAACTTGATATTGACATATGTTAAGGGTAGCAATTACCCCCCCCCCCCCCTGCTTTCTGAAAGCGGTTGGTCCACTGCTCTTTCATAATTCTAGAAAAGTAAATTTTTGTTGAATATCCTTTATATTTTCTTTGTATTGTTGTCCACTCATACGTCATATCCTCTAGTAGTCTCCTCATCCAGCGGTTCCAAGACCAAAACTTTAAAAATTCATAACTTTTGCATCGATTGTCCGATTTTTCTCAAACTTTCACTGATGTGTTCTACTAATGTTGCTGCTTTCACTCAATCCACATTGCTCTTTGGGTTTACCTTCCCTTTAAGGCCACCACGACCTCTCAACAATAATACCTCATCTCTCTCAATCTCTCTTTCTCTCCCCGCCCCTCCCTTCCCTCTTTCTTTATCTCTCATTATATTCATCTATCTGTCTCTCCTAGCTTGGCCAGTTGTGTGGTATATTAATTATCATCTCTCGGATCCCGCGAGCGGCTCTCGAGTGCGTTGGCTTAGGAAGGAGGCTAGGGAAGACGGGATGTTGACGGACTAGTCCAAGTCAAATACCCCGGAGCTCCCGCAGCACTCTCACTGAGATCCCAGTTTGCAATCTACAAAAACAAATCGGAGAATGAAGTCGGAGACAGAGAGGTGAGACAGAGAAGAGAAAAAAAAAAAGAAGAAAGAGAGAAGAAGACAAAAACGAAATTAGAACAGATTCTGCTCGAAGCTTTACACAAGTGTGACCCCCGACCAGTTGAAAGAATCATACAGTGTAGATAATCCAGCGTTATAACGCCAATCTCGGAGTCAGAGAAACAAGCTAACAACCTTCTCCCCGTTAAAGGGTTGACTCTGCTACGTTAACAGTGCATGTTTGGGTATGGCGAATGAAGAAACAGATAGAAAAAAGCCCACAACCAGATATAGATTTTCAGTATATGAAACACTTATCTGGACCTTGTTTAAGTTCCTATCTCGAAATAATCATTTCCATATGAATTATGTGTTTAATTTGATGAGCTCCGCATCATTACGAAGTCTACCTTTCAGTAGACAATTCTTTTCCATCGCTATATAGGACCTACTATTTGCAACTATTGCAAAGTACGAATTGTTTTTCTTATTACAAAATAATTGAGTTTATTACGTGTTTATTTTAAAATGTTAATATGAATCATCAAAAGCTATACTTTGCGTCTTGTATTGCCTTTTGTTGGATGGAAATAAAGTGTAAAAATTGATGAGTTCATCTCATTCCCGTCTTACAAGATAGAGTATCCTTTCCATAAAACAGTCATGTTCACAATGCTTTATTATGAACACTTATTATGAACACTTCAGAAGATGCGTACTCATATATTCAAGTTAAACATGTTTTCTTTAAAAGAAATACGTCGGTTGATGCAAAGTATAGCAGATGTCATGATGTCTCGAACTCTCCACATTCCCATTGGTTTGAGCATAGAATAATTACAAAAGTAATCTTTGGTTTGAGTTTATTTCATAAATGAAAACAAATTTCAACATCGTGTAGAGCGCGAAATGTGTATGATATCAATCTATGTATGTAAGCATGTGTGTGTACGTGTGTGTGTGTGTGTGCGTGTGTGTGCGTGTGTATGTGTGTGTGTGTGTGTGTGTGTGTGTGTGTGTGTGTGTGTGTTTGACCACATAATGGAAGACGGTACATCATACTTGTATAACGTGAGATATGGGGCGCACAATCTTCTTACACTCACAAGACGTGTTGTTTAGGCCCTATCAAAACTCGCATAAAGTTTAAAGGTGAAAGTCGCTCCTAAAGGTGCAAAATATCCATTAGATGGGTCCAAGGTTATGACAAAGCACTTAATATGCTCTTCTTCATCATCATCTTGCAGTAAGGCGGTAACTTGTTAATCGTATGCACCATTATATGCGAAAGGCTCTCCAGTTTCCCCTCGATCCATACTAGAATGTGTTACTGCGGGGTTGTGAGACTGTGCTCCCATTTCCAATAATTGGATAATGCATGACTTCTCCGCTATGTACCATCACGTGTCGCCAGTCTGCCTTCATACAGGCACGAACAAGCATGACGAACCCGAATTTTGTTTTCGCTCCACGGCAAGTAGGCGGTCAAAAACCACTTTCGGCGAGTGTGACACGGCATTAATCTGATTTGTAGACCGACTTCAGAGATGAAGGGTCCGTCGTGCGAGGCGAGGCAGGAATCGTCAGACGCGTACGAGGACATGTGAAGTTTATTTTAATATTTCTTGTCATAATTCAATTGGCCTTCGACGCTGCATGGTGAGTGTGTGTGTATGTGTGAGAGTGGCATCCTTGTTGCGCTCCGAGCTGCGAGTTCTTTTCTCTCCGACTGACTAAGGTTCCCTTATATACTTTCTATGTGTGTGTGTATGTCTTGTTTGTTTGTTTTTTTTTTCTCCTACTCCTCGATTTCTTTCTCTCATGCAGTCAAGTCTGTCACCCTGGAGACCCGTCATGACCATGATGACTGTTTGACGGTTGTGAATCTGTGACTCAGAGGGACAACGAAAAAAATCAACGCTTCGGACTAAGGAAGCAGACGATGCATCGATCAAGCAAGACAAACTGCGCAACAGCGTTGGCTCATGCTGTATAACTTGGGGAAAATTTGTTTGATTACAATTCGCCCCGTGCGGGCGATTTAGAAAGGCCAGGGGGAGGGCCAGAGGGAACTGTTGATGACTTACCAATCGCACAAGAATGCAGACAGCGTTTGACCGGTCACCGATCTATAATCACGTCATCAAATTGCCAGAAAATCACCGCGCCATTTCTTCTAGAGCAGTTTATAGCTCACGCACTGCCTGGAAAAGGTCTTGCTAGCTTCGGGGTCGACCTTTTCCTCATCTTCTCCAAAGAGTAAAGGATAGATCTTGATTATTACTCAACACTGCATGCCCTCTTCACTTAGAATGATTCATTCAGCAAAAATCAGTCAACTAATCAGTCACGGTGAGCTTGTTATGATACAAATTGTGCTTAATGTGCAATGTACATTTATAGAGCAAAAGAAAACTTTTCCAGTGATGCTTCACTCGTAACATAACCAAGATAACAAGGAATATTCTTAAAGTTATGATTAAAGATATCCCGTATGTTCTTAATACAGTACTCTCCGCATAATCGGGTAGGCTCGGGCAGAGCGTTTCTTACCCGATTAAGCGGAGTACCCGATTAACAGAAGAACACGTCTCATTCACAATTGACACACACAATGTGTATGTACATGCATTGTACACTGCACCAAACACCTACACTGTATGCTGAACACGCATGCTTGCACTGCACATTATACATACATTACACTTCCTCCGTCACGAACAATAATTTACCCTTTTTTATGGACAAATATATGTCTTTAGAAAACTTTGATGTTTGACTATAGACTCTGGCGCTCTAACATGCAGGCGTTTTCCGAAATGAACATGTCTCTTTGCGTGCACTAGTCACGTAGAACGTCGAGTTACTTTTCGAGAATTGACTGGGGAAGAGCAAAATATGTTGCATGGGCTGATTTTCTTTGCAAATTTCTCGTATTGTGAATGTTGTTGCGGAGCAAGGGAGGAGCGCAAGTGTGTTCAAATCCTGTCTGTCTATGTCTAAGAGTGCCAGTTACATGTGTAATGCTCGTTTACGTGTGGCAAGTCGGTACAGGTACATGTGTTTTCATGTTTGATCACTCCCCAAATGATCAGTCTTCTTTGCAAATTAGGCAGAGAATGCGATTAGCCATGGAAAATTTGATATTCATGATTCTTAAAGTGTTATATCTGTGATAAAATGCGGGTAGAAATTAGATTAGAAGAAAATTATTTACCCATTTATGCGGAGAGGCAACCCGATTATCAGGTAATTTTAATGTGCATTGGAACTGACTTTGACATTACTACCCAATTAAACGGAGTACCCGTTTAAGCGATACCCGATTACGCGGAGAGTACTGTATTTCCTTTGTTTATTAGCAGCTTCAATCTAAAATATTTTAACTTCACGAATAATGATTTACTTCGTTTTGCAATAAAACTCTTCATATTGCAACAGTGTATCTTGACAGTTTCAGCAAACAAGGCAAAGACTTTGCCTTGTGGGCAAAATGCAGACAAAAAAAATAAATGATCAAAATGAATGAATTAGCAAATGAATAAAAAAAAAGATGAAAGAATGAATAAATGAATACAAATGAATAAAAAAAATGCATATGCGGAAGAATAAATAAGTAGAATTCAAGACCTTGAAGGGATCTTATAGTTTTGGTTGAGATCTAATTTCAGGTTTCTAACACTTTTTTGGTGAGATAACGAGAAACCTCTTATGAAATATGAAAGAGCATGTAATTCCATGAGGAATTCGACGTTTATTTAATGAAAATTGGTTTTGAAATGGCTGAGATATCAAAACAGAGCGATTCTAGTGAAGTGTGGGACCCACCTTTTATTGCGGTCGCTTTGTTTTACTTTGGTTTTGGATGTTTCAGTCATTCCAAACCCGATTTTTATCGAACAAACTTTGAATTCCTGTTAAAATGCTCTGTACTATTTCAGAAGTGTTTTTTTTTTGTATCTCGCAAAAAGTTAAAACCAATGTATTATCATTTCCATCAATACTGTACCATCGCTTTAAAGAGCCTTGTATCTAATAATATTGTAGGCTTACAATCTAACGCCAACTCCTAAACCGGAGAGGCAGGTCACTCAAAAAGAAGAAAAAAAAAAGAAAGAGGACTGATTTTTTTTTTTTTTTTTTTTTTTTTTTTGTGGTGGGCTTCCTATCAAGTGGTACATGCGAGTTTCAGAGGCTTTTAGAAAACATCCAGAATAACAGAACTTTACATTCATCCATTCTTGCCGTCATTTCAGATAAGAAACAGGATGTTTTCCGTCACAAACGTACGACATCCATTCTGCTCATCGTACAAACAATGATTTCTGTTTTATTTGTCGATGTCTATAGCAATGCTAGTGAACACTATCCACAAACAATATTTTCATAACGACAATGGAAAATGCACTTCAAATGTCCAAGTGAAAGTGATCAGTCGATGAATGCTTTCATTAGGCTTGTGTTTAGAGAGGATAGGATACGATAGAGTGAACGAGGAGGTTATTAAAAATGAACGGTCCGAAAATAGTAACTTGACATCGTTTGTGACGGCTGACCGCGTTCTTGCGTCTGTTAACATTGTTTCCCCTTCTTCTCCTCCTCCTCCTCCTCTTTCTCCTTCTCCTCCTTCCTCTTCCTCAATATCTTTCTTTGTTGTCTATGTTCGGTGTCGGTCAATTAATCTGAAGGCACCAGACCATGTTTCCAAGCTACGAGCCTTTCAAGGAGAAATCATTCTAATAGTGATCATTATACACACACATACACAAGGACATCATCATACTATGTTATTCAAGCACACACACTCACACACACTTGTATTATATCATGTCTATACATACATACATACATACATACGATACATAACATATTATTATACCGTATATAGGCTACGTATACATAGGAATACTCAAAATTATAAATTCATAAAAAAAAAATGTTAATACGCAAGTGTCGTTGAAACTGTTCATTAAAACCAAACAGTCCGTGGAAGAAAAAAAAAAAGGTTTCCTTTCATTTTCATTCCTTCTGATTGATTGATCATAGGTTTGAAGGAATTTCAGGACACATAATCATGTTATGTTTCTATAATATATGTCTGTATTTCTAGTACACAGGTTCTCCTGGATACGATTGAAAATCTAACATCACTGGGTGTGTGTGTGTGTGTGCGTGTGTGTGTGTGTGTGTGTGTGTGTGTATGTGTGTGTGTGTATGTGTGTGTGTGTGTGTTTGGGGGAGGGAAGGCTGAAACATACGATAGCAAGATATAAGATCTATAACATAGCACGTTATAGAAAAACGCATATCATTATTTTCTTCTTTACTCGAACATTGTCATCTTATAATAGAAAGAAAAATTTTCTAATCTGAGCATTGAAAAAAAGTTCAGTAGTACATAGGGTTTATCTGAAATGATATTAATATTCTTCAGGTGTAGCTGAGCATCCCTTGGGTGTACCCACGTTAGAGAATATTTTTAATGCCTTTTATTCAATACCGTATATTTCATAAAGGCCATACACAAAAACGTTTCCTGGTTTTTTTGCAGTATTTTGGATACAGAAACAAAATGAAAATGGTGTTTTATGTTGACGTCATCTCGTCTGGTTATTTTAGAATGCATTTATGTGGTTGCTACTAAGTACAGCTCCAAAATCCATAAATTTCAGATTGTATCATGAGACTTTTACCATTATTCCTGCTTGATATTGCTGTCTCTTTGTGATGGGAAACCTAAACGCGATTATCAAATTGCACTTTATCTGCTACCTACCTACCTATCCGCCCGTCTATTTATCCGTTTTTTGTTTGCTATACCTTTCAGTCTGTCTGTCTCTCCGTCTCCCGTGTCTCTCCCAGGGATCGGCTCGCGCAACGACGCGGAAGAGGCGTCAATTGTTACGGATGTTCGTGATGGATTGGCGGTGTAGCGGGAGCGAGCGGCGCGTGAAAAGCAAAATTAATGGTAATCGCCAAGCTACAGTTTCGAGAGGGAAAGCCTGGAGTTGTATTCAGAGCAGGCGTATAACGTGTGGATGATTGATGTGTCACCATCTGAGAGAACAACAGTTCATCTCCGGAGGATCCAAGATACTCTTGATGTTTCCAACGGAGATGGAGGATGCGGATGAGGAGGAGGAGGAAGGTGGGTAAGGAATGGTGGTATGTAGGTGAACATTAATGGTATCTGAGCTCCAAGACGTTGAGTGGTTTGCTATTTTCATACCGATAGGTTTGTGATAGAAGATTTTGTCTCTCTCCCTTTTTTTTGTGCTTTAGTCGGAAACGTGCAGATAAGACAAGGAGAGAAAGAACCAACAATAACAACAACAACAACAAGTAAAAAGAGACAAATACCTGATCACGTAACAGAGACTATGCAACAATGCCTGATAGGTAGGATACAACATAAATGCAGGCTGGACATGTTGGATAGATATTGTGCAAACATATTAAAAAAATCCCCGAAATAGTTATAAATCTTTTCAAAATTGAAGAGATTATTTTAGATGCACCCTATAATCGGAAGATTACTTTGATACCATTAAGCCATTTATGGAAATAAAACTCATCCTCACTTGACAATGAGTTCTAAGTTTTTAAAATTGGTTAAGATAAGAGGAGGTGACAGAGAGATTAAACGAGAAACGGCTGCTTTTCATATTGCAATAATTATGTTAATATTACAGTATGTCCCCCCCCCAAAAAAAAAAAATATTATCAGATTTTCGCATTGATGGCACCTAATAAGATTAAACTGTCTAAATGCTACTTCAGGGTCTTAAGATATCACATCTTAGCTCTATTTTGCAGAAAACCTCATTCAATTTGGTTAAGCGGTCACAGAGAAATGTGGATTGTTGTAAAGCATATCATGAGTCCTATTCTTCCAAGTTTAGCACTTCGATGCTCTTGTGTGTGAATACAATAGACAGAACTTGGAGGGAAGAGATTCTTGACATACTCTACACAATTCCTCATTTCTCTTTGACCACTGAAGCAAATGGAATGGGGTTTTCTGTAAGATGTGGGCAATGAGTTATAGTTCCATACCCTGAATTTGTATTTAGATTGATTCATTATTTTTTTAAGATATCATGGCGGAGGGTCCTGTTGTATTTTTTTTTTTGGGGGGGGGGGGGGGGGACATACGGTACAAACTACTAGCGGAAGGTATGAGAATCGTTAATCGTGTCCAAAAGGAAAGGAGACCTCCCGATGATTTTTGGAGCTTTGGATGCATTTAGAGAGAATCTATGGTTATACCAGATACAGAGTCTCAGAATTGACAATGATTGGAATGAGGGGTAGGAATGTTTTAAAAATGTATAACAAATCGTGATGAACAAGGATGATGACAAAGCAGCTTCACATACGAATGCATGACTGGATAATTGTGTGCTCAATGCAGCAGATGGAAGCAATCAAAAATACTGGTGATCTTTTTAAGCAAGTGGTATTGCACTCTAGTTACATTTCAAAGGCATAATTCTCCATTTGCAGATGAAACAAAACCCACTAATAGTGCTGTAAAATAGTTCTAAAATGTGAGTCAGGGAAAGAAACAACCACTGTAAAAATTTAAATCCGTATAATCTATGTTAAAGTGTTGTTAGATACACAAAATGTGTACAATAGTTATAATAAAAATGTTTCCAGACTAAACCGTCTACAGTTACTGTTTATTGAGAAAAAAACACTGATATCTCCTTATATTTTAGGATTTATTGCGAAAATTCTATATAGTAGGATGTTTTGTGACAGGACAGAACTACACATATGCATTAAATGTGATATTGTGAACATTTTAGAAATCACTCACTGCTCCCAAAGATAAACAGGACCTTTAATATTACTGGAAGATGTGAGTCTCCTATGCCATCATCATTGTTTATTATGTTATGGGCTTTTCGGGATATTGGTTTATCTATTCAAGGCCCACAATAAATTCCACTGACTTATTACATGGCACTATCGATTTATGTACTGCATGATGTGAAATGATATATATTGTCTGGAATGTACATTTGACTTCATTACTCACCCACAAAAGATGTTGGGCTTCCCTCTCCCTATTTCTCTGTCTCTGTCCCGTTTTTCTTTACTGGGGTATAATATCAGTTACCCCTGCTTGTTCACGAAATACTGGCAAATCATGGGCGAATCATGGTTCACTATAACGTCATGCCCTGAAAGGGCACGTAGAAATTTATACTGTGTATACAGATGATTGCTTTTTGTCTTCTTCTTCTCCTTTTTCTCTCTTTTTCATTCAATGTAACTTTTACATGACAAAAACAACAATTAATACGTGAATACATCACTATTTATTAGTATAAATACAGTATGTGCATGTATGTATGTGTCTAGGTATAGAGGTATGTCGACTTGATCTGGCGAGACTAGTATCCGGAGGTTTTTATCATCTCCTCCCCTTCCTTTCTTCTCTCTCTCTCTCTCTCTCTCTCTCTCTCTCTCTCCCTAACCCTTATTCCACGAGCATCATGTTGGACCCTCTTGTTCTTCTTCACTATAATCATAATAATGTTATTTGTTATCGGTTGCCAAACAGTCAAGCGTTGTGCTTATTATTGGCAATCGTTCTGTATGCAAATTAGTAACATGTTACTCATGTAATTATACTACAGATGTATTGCATAATTGATGAAAATGATGAAAATTATATAAAGTATACTACCGGTATTTTGTACTTTGTTAATGAAATTGCAGGAAGTTGATGTATTTGAAAAAAAAAAATGGCATACAGAGAATAAATAAATCAAATCAAATCAAATCAAATATCTACGGTCTGGTGCCATATTCCACATAGTGAGGCCGGAGGCCGAATGGAATATGGCACCAGACCGTAGATATTTCCCGTATTTCGTAAGAACAAGCAGGGGGTAACGATTTTATCTTTTTAAGTGTGGATCTACATGAATTCTGTAGCGCTAACCTTCTTCTCGTTGATTTCCTCTCGTGAATGATGTTGAAATCGCCGGCTGTCAGCCATGTTGACTTTACGTCTCGCTGTCGCGAGCTGTGCGCTCAGCTAGCTGTCTAATATCATGACGTCATATCACGGAACACGGAAAATATTTAGTGGCGGATTGAGCGCATGCGCACAATAGAGTTTATTCACGGAATAAGGGAAATATTCAGTGGTTGGTCTGAGTAATACAGGTAATACGGGATTTTTATCATTTACGTGATTGACCAATGAGATTACAGAATTCACGATCACTAAAAGATAAAGATCTAGATCAGATTCTTCTCCACTGTCTTCTGATATATTTCCTTTAGTCTATATCCCAGTGATCTTAATTTTCACATTAAGTCTTTAGAAGGGTGTAACATCTGACTTAAGTTTTCCTGTGCTGAGCATCAGAATAGCCCATAAGAATAACATCATGAGACACGTTTAAAATTAATGTTCTTGTGCTGCATTGTAATTTGAAGACTGTTTAGCATTGAGCAATAATCCCTTCACGAAAATCTTCCTTCTACCTGATTCTCTCCCTCTCTTTCTCTTTCTTTTATTCTTCTCTCTCTCTCTTTCTATCTCTCTTGCTCCAGTTTTTTTTTCTCTCACACATTCTCTCACTCTCTCACTATATCACACTTCCTTTTTAATATTCTCTTTCTCTCTCTCTCTCTTCCTCACTCCATTTTCTACAGGCTAACACCTCATGTTTTCTTTTTGTATTCTTCACTTCATCTCAAATTTTCTATCTCACAAAGTCTATCTCCCCCTCCTCTCCCTCCTCTCTCTCTCTCTCTCTCTAACTGCTTCCCTCTCTTCCTGAATATTGATGTGCATATAAAACGGCAGGTGTTAATGTCATACTTCATTACACGCCGCCGTCGCCTTTACGGACGAAACATAGCTTCTATGTTTAAACATGCAATTCCTTTGAGCGCAACCATGTGATACATTTGAAGAGGGAAGCGAGGAAAAAGAGAGAAAGCTACGGAGGAGGAGGAGGGGGGGGGGGGGGTATTGTCCCTGGATTCAACCTGTAATGGTGAAAGTGGGTCTGAGTGGGTTAGAGCCTGGAAGAGACATAATAATGAAGGGGAGAAAGTCGTAGAAGACGGGGGTGATCTATCCATACACCATTATACTGTCTTTAACTCAGGGGGAGGCAAATTCGGAAAGACAGAGACCTGTCAGTGTTCTCCATCAACACAACAGACTTTAAAGATGGATGCGAGGAAAGGGCCAGTAACCTTTTGTGTGTATAAGTTTGTGTGTGTGTGTGTGTGTGTGTGATTGTGTGTGTGTGTGTTTGCACTTTCCCATGGTGTAAAACGAGGACACGTTATACGAACTTTACATCTAAACCGAGGATACATAGAGAACCGAGGACGGCGTCCTCGGTACGCAGACCATTCCAAACGGTTTGCTTTTTGCATGCTTTTGCATGTAGTTGTACATGTTTGTAGGTCCTCGATTAGCATTATTGTAATAAGTCCTCGGTTGGATGGTGACATACGAATGAGTCCTCGGTTGACAAGATTGCTACTGACACACAGATCCTCGGTTATGTTGTAACTATGGGAAAAACAGGTCCTCGGTTTCCACCATAGACGTGTGTGTGTGTGTGTGTGTGTGTGCGTGTGTGTGTGCAAGGGGATTGGTTGAGAGGATGACCCCTGTATCGTGATTCTCTATTGAAGAGACATGTGGTACAAACATACAATCATGAACATTCACATACATTATGAAGCATGAAAATTGATTATTTAGGTTTTGTTTTATTACGGTATGATAATGTAAACATAAAACTCAGAGAAAAATAAACAGAGAGAGAGATATAGGGATCAAGATTTATGTGTCTCTGTCGTTATCAATATATGAAAATGCATTCATATCTTTTCATTTCATAATTCAGTAAATTTGTTTTTTTTTCCATTTCTTTCCGTTTCTTTCACTCCTCTCTAATTGTTTACCCAGTATGCGACCAGTCACTAAAGATGCGGCTCATGATTGCATTTTTCAATATCCTGAGAGAAGCCGTAAATGTCGTGATTAAAGGCATAATTTACCATTTGCAGATGAAAGCATTAGTGCTATAAAATAGTTCTAAAATGTGAGTTAGGGATAGAAACAACCACTGTCAAAATTTGAATCCGTATAATCGATGTTAAGTGTTGTTAAATACACAAAATGTGAACAATAGTTATAATAAAAAAATTTTCAGACTAAACCGTATACAGTTACGGTTTATTGAGAAAAACCCTGATATCTCCTTATATTTTAGGTTTTATTGCAAATATTTCATATGGTAGGATGTTTTATGATACAACAGACCTACACATATGCATCAAATATGATATCTTGAAAATTTTTGAAATCACTGCTCCCAAAGGTAAACTGGACCTTTAAGCCACTTCAACCTACCCGTACTTTGGCACCGATATGGCAGGGCTTGAAGTGGGGCGAGTGTCGCACGCGGCGAGTCACACTCAGACAAACGGCGGGTCAGCTTTGATTGGCACAAAATGCACACCATATACAGTTTGTCCCCCCCCCCCCAAAAAAAAGAAAAATACAATGGGATTTTTGCATTTAAACTTCCAATATGATTGAATTGCCCAAATGCTATTTAAGGGTCTAAAAATATAAAATCTCACCTATATTTCGCAGAAAATCCCATTCAATTTGGTTAGGGGGTCACAGAGAAATGTGGATCGTTGTGCTGCACGTCATGGGTCTGATTCTTCCAAGTTTAGCACTTGCATGCTCTTGAAACTGCATAGTGTGAACACATTGGACAGAACTTGGAGGGAAGAGATTCCTGACATGCTCAACAAAAATCCTCATTTCTCTGTGACCACTGAAGCAAATCTGATGGGGTTTTCTGTAAGATGTGGGTAGTGAGTTATAGTTTCAAACCCTGAGATTGTATTTGGATTAATTCACTATTTTCAAAGTTATGATTGCAGAGGGTCCCGTTGTGAATTTTTTAGGGGTATACGATAGTTGAGAAAGATGCAACCATATTTCTCTCAATCAGAAAGTTAGGTGCCGCAGATATTCCCTCTTCATCGCGTGAACACAAGGTCGCAGGATGCGCTTGGTCCGTCTAAAGTCGAATTTCTGTGATTTCCCATTATATTCCTTCAAATAAGAATTTCTTGCTGTTCAAATCAGCCTAATCATTATTATGGCTTCACAAAGTATTGCAAAGAGTGTTCAAGACAATGATTGTAGCCAAGTATTCAGTTTTTAAAAGAAAAAAAAAATAATGTCGCTGCTGAAAACGTAGGGACAATGCACCTGAAGAAAGCTGTTTCCATATAACAGTGCAAAATGGTCATAACTTTTTAAAGTGCATTACAGTATCTAATATGTTTCAATAAGTGTTTTAATTTATTTAATCTAGATTAACTTCTCTCATCGAACCACATTATCTTTCATAAAAACAACAATAATCGCATATTTTGATAGTCATTGGGAAATTCGTACATTTCCATGGTGTTGTCCTTTCCCCCCTCCTTTTTTTTAATCAAATGTACTGTTATATTCAGACTCACAACGAATATTCATTTTTTTTCTGTGTGTGTGTGTGTGCGTGTGTGTGTGTGTGTGTGTAACGAGTAGCTCCAAATGCAAGAGTTACATACCAGCAGGGCATAATTTATGAAGATAAATAAATAAATGGAATGATACGTCTATGACATTGTATAAGATGTTTTAGTAGCATCAGATCACCTTTACCATGTGCACATTGTAATGGTGTGTATTTTCAATACTAGTGCTATTTGACAGGTATAACTGAAAGCTGGGTTTGCGCAGAAACAGATGTAACCTTTACTTGGCCTGATTTTAAAATATGATTAATACATTGACATAATACAACTTTAAATTCTATTTCAATTTCAATTTTATTTTCGTATTTCTCGATGGAAAAAAACATAGAATATAACAAAATAGGATAATACATAATGTCCGGTTTGGGTGTATATACATATTAAAAAAAAAAATCTGAACATAATACAAAACGGTCGATATATCAATTTTAATCAAAATAAAATAGAGAAATATCATGGAACCTATACCAAAAAGTAAAGCTTGTTGAGTGTATATATGTCCCACCAAAAGCCTAGTGTGAAGAACAAGATGAGGAGCACGGGTGCAACCAAAGACCAAACTAAAAATAAAAAGTAAGAAAGACCATTAATACTCGGGGTACAGACGATTCTTCACAAAAACAATAAAAGGAGAACAAGAACCACATGCTACACACTAATTTACAGTTGCTCTGATAGCAGTTTTGACAGAGGACTGATAATGTTAATGGGAATGCGGCATAGTGTATGCCTTTAACAATTATATGACTTCGGTTGAAAACACACGGAAAGTGTCGGAAAATGAAAGACATGTATCAACAATCGTATATTTATTTATTCATTCATTTATTTATTTCTAATCTTTTGTCAGTGTAGCCCATTCACCAATAAATAGTGATGTCCCATGGAGCCCTGAATAATATTAATGAACATAATATGTGATATAATTATCACCAATTCCTATGTGATATAAATGGAAGAAACTAAGTTAAATCTAAGCAGACCATACATATCAAATTAAAAAAAAAAACACGCTAGCTTTATCATGTTTATTTGAAGGAACACATTTTTGTTGCGGAAATGCGGTTTATATCAATGTAATTTGAGTGTACGAATGGCGTAACGTGATCATGATAATAGTTACATACAGATATAAGAACCGTTGCGTCACGGCGATCAGAATCAAGGTTTGGCAAAGTGAAAGTCCACGTATACGCTGTTATTATGAACGGTTTATATGACCAGTGGGTTATGATATGTAATGACAAGTTTCCTTCCATGGTCTTCATCGGGCATTGGGGGGGGGGGGGGGGGGCAAAATGATATATCTTGCCTTGGCTCGCCAACGTACCAGCGTCTCAATCCTGTGATCCATAGGGCTCCTTATTAACTGAAATTCCCAGTTCCGTCTTGCAGCGAGCTACACAAATCCCTTCGAGTCCTGGCGATCACTTTAAATCATCTCCCCCAGAATTCGGCCGGGGCAGTGACGGGTGACCTGGAGGTGTTTGGCGCCCCTCTGATTATCAGCTACACGCCACAATACAGCAAACTAGTTGATTTCTAGCAGCAACAGTCGAGAAATGTCATCATCACTTACACTACAAGAACGAGTTCGTGTATACGTTACATAAACTACAATGTTTTCTTCTGCTAAAAAGTATAGAATGCATTTTGTCTATTACGTACGTCTTGATATCATGTTACACTGTATTAGCATTGCAACAAAATGTAACAATCCCAACTGTCAAGGTTGATGTATAAAGATTTTTCACTGCCCTTCTGTGGTGAAATAATTTGGTCACCACAAATCATAGCGAGCATATCAATAAGAGCACTCTGTATAGCCATTGCCTTCTTTATATTATTGTATTGGTATGTCCTCTTTGTATTCAATTCTAGCGCTTTGTTTTGCAGCAAATCAGTTCAGTCATTCAATATTTTCTTCAAGTTTGCATTTCTGTTTCCTTATTTGTCTACCACTTTGTATTTCTTTTTTTTTTTACTCCTCTGACAATCTCTTTTCAATCTAGTTATTCATTTTGCTTTTCGCTGTAGTCTTATGTCATAATCTACTTTGCTATACGTCGCTTTGTTTCTGGATTATTTTAAGAACTGTATTAGGTACTGTTATTAATAATTATTGTTACAAGTAGTTTCGTCCAAGATTCTCGATGCCTCTTCTCCCAATCAGGAACAGTAGAGATGACCAGCGGAGTGAAAGCTGCGAGAAATCTTAAGATGAGGAATTCCAGAATCGATATCAGAACCACCATATACTGTACAGATTTATACGTCAGGGAATTAGGCTGCAGATGAATAAAAGTGTTTTAAAAATTTCATGCATACAATGACGATTCTTCAAATATCGTTATCATCATGTACATTTACCTGTTGCCGACCAGTTGAAGACGATTTGCAAACCTTTTTGCGAACAGTCGCCACTTCATCGTTGAGTTGTTTTGTTTTTGTTTTGTGTTACTTTGCATTGATTTGTGTTTGTTGTTGGGCTTTGTTTTGTTTTTTGTATTTGCAAGACGTTTGCAATGCCCTTAACAATCGGTCTTCAGATGCTTTGCAAACCGTCAGAAACCGGTAAGACAACCACTCGCCATCAAACATTTGGAGGGCTGGTCCCCGACTGGTTGTGGCCGATGGTCGCCAGAAATTTTTAGTTGCTGGAGGTCGGCAAGAGTCTCCGCCTTTGTGGGACAGGGCACTCGGTACATCAAGTTCAAGTCAAATCAGGATTGGATGAAGTTAGCTTTATCCAATCCTTAACTTTGACACAAGTTGAATGTAAAGATCCCGGTTCTACTGCTGAGGGATTCCTTATAGGTATGTGGCACACATATTATAGAAATGGGGTTGAGTTACTTGTAGGTGGAGGTGTGATTACCGCCACCAGGATGTGGACGAGTGACGTTCGTTATTTCGAGGGTCGTTTATCCTAATATAAATCAAGGTTAGTATAAATACAAAGGTTCCCTAATTCGAAATGAAATATACGGTTCGTATAAAGAAAATGAAAATGAAAGAAAGACGCGCACTAACTTAACGAGCTATCGGAATACCGAACATTTTGTTTCGTTTCGGAATAACGAACTGTAGCCACATTTAAGAGGGATGCGATTCCGTGAAGTAAAGCATCAGAAACCAAGAGTTGGCTGTCATTATTTCTGTGAGTATCTATAGTTTGGCATTTTATTGTTCTGTGTATCATTCTCATTTGCAGAGCCTTGCCTGCGTGTAATGTTAGACTGTGTCATATCTCAAGAAAAAAGAAAAAGAAAACAAAATGTGAAAAACATTCGACCAAAACAAGTTCACATCAGAAGAAGATAAACTCACGTGCACGAGGACCAGGAGAGAATAGCACGGGGTGGCTTCCAAGTTAGTGTAATAAGATGAGAAAACATAGTTTTCATCTTGAGCATTTGAATAGATTCTAGAAACCTTAAAATTACGGGTCTTCCCACAGCCCTTCTCCTTAATTGCTACCTCTTTGTTGTTGTTCTTTTCCATTTGTATATCTCTTTGTAAAGAAAAAGAAATGAAGAGTTTGTTTGCAAAAACCGATAAGTCCATTTTGTAAGATTTTAAAGTACGGTCTCTGTCATAAAGTGCAAAATAATACCTTTTAAATGATATATTGGTCACTACACATAAAGGTACATTTTTGAAGTTATGGTCAAAAGAAGCAAAAAATTTTCTTATTATTCTCTTTATTTTTCTTGACCTTTAATCGCAAATATCTCCATTTGACAAATATGGACTTATCGGTTTTTGCGAACAAACTCTTCAAATATTCAAGGTTTATTTTTTTTTTCTACCTCTGCTAGCATTTTTAAGGTTTCTTGTCCATGAATCTTATAAATCACGTAACTTCTAAAAAGAAAAGGTCTTTGCCGTTTCTTTGTCCCCTACAAATGTTGAACATTCGAGTTCTACCCTTCTTTAATTCTATTTATTTTTGTGATGTGTAGGCCCTTAAATTTTTTATTCCAGTTTTGAAACTAGTCTCTCTTCGGAAAAACATGTCACGTAAAAGAAAGAAAAATTCAATGAAAAGAAAACACTTTCCTATATATTAAATGTTTTCTATATCTTCTTGAAAATGTTCTTATCGTTATAAACTTTTCTTGTCGATTACATAATACCACGAGCAGTAAATCAGTCCATACAAAGAGCAAGACTAGAAATTAAGTTTTATGATCTATCCATAAATTAAGTTCTTCTTTCATCATGTTCATAAAACTCTTGGATATGATCATACGTTTCTTATTTCCTCATTTCATAATGTATGTTGTTCTCTCGTTTAGATTTAGTCAAACTATAAGCTTACAGGCATTGTGTAATTCCCAGTGAAGTGGAAAACTATTTTTGCACATTAATCGTAACACATCTAATAACAATTTGTCATTAGCACAAAATTCTTCATTTCCAACAACACAAAACATTAAGAACATAATAACACAAAATCTGTACAATATGGTAACGAGAAAATACTAAACTTAACTAAATGAATACTGCGACTTTTCCGATTTTCCCGAGTGTTCTCGTGAGCAAGAAGGGATTACTGGACCAACCAATTAAACTGAGACAGATTGCCTTAAAAAAGCAAAGATAAAAAGAAACACATGATATAATACAGACACAAACAAACAAAATACGTAGCAGCTCGCTGATAGAAAAAAAATGAATAAATGGATGAATGTTAAAAGATAAGAGTACTGGTAATGGATGTTTCAAACACCGATGAATACAGACTGTGAGTTGCAAGTAATCTACAGCTTCGGGGTCGGTGTTGAAGACGAATAATATACGATAATGGCTGTTTGTTAGATTGTATTATAGAGTGGGCTTTAGAATCTCTGCAATCTGATTGGTCAATCATCATGCATTGATTTTTTACTGATTCACACTGAGCCATGTGTCCGGTAAAATGGGAACGCGTGACACAAGCCTGCTACCATGTTGTACGTGTACCGGACGCAACATGACGCAAAAGGTTGAATTTCATGTATTTACGGGGACATTTTATAAAACAAATAATGCACAGGCCTGCTTCGTTCATCAGTGAGATTTGGATGCTCTCGTTTAACTTTGAAGACTGTCCAAAACCCATTTGATGCCTTCTTGGATTTTTACAGCTCCAAAGTCATTCTCGCCCATCCAATTCTCACCGATCAACTCTGTCCTGTGAATTATTTGTGTAAAGGTGATGGCGTTAGAGCGTTTAAAAGCTGCAGACATGTATGACGATGAGGAGAATTATAGCTGGATTTCGAATGTAAATGACATCTTCCAGCACAAAACACAATGCACCGTGAGCCTTATCCGATGCGTTCATACTATTTGTGTTATTATACCTCTATACCGTTAACATGTAAACGCATGTTACACTGTTATTGTGATTTTCGTTTGCATGGTTGAATAAATGAGAATGATTATAATATAATAATAATGATAATAATAATAATAACAATAATAGTGATAATGATAACAACATAATTGTGATCGGTGTGTGCTAATTTGACGCCCCACTGACCAATGAAGAGGAGAAAATACAAATCTGAACTTATATCTTCACTATTGGACAAGAGATTAGAACGAGGGAAGAGAAAAAATGTCTTACTATAAACTGACGTGATTATCTACGACGTGAATAATAGTCTATGCGGTCGGGATAGTTTACCTTGCGTGGAATTTGAGGACACAGAGAACTGATGCGGTATCGAAGCTCGTGACCAGAAATCGTCATCTTGGGTTACTGCAAAATAGATGACGCGGTGTACCGCGTCTATCTGAAGGGCTGGTCGACTTCGGGTTGAAGAGGAGGGCACGCACTACGGCTCGGCTCGGGTCATGGACGAGTCTCTTGGGAGGATGTCCCGGGTGCGTTTGCTGTCATCGTCCCCTCGCGATGCCGGGCCAGGGAGTATTAGTCGCCGCCATGGAGATATGCACCGAGAGGATAGAAAAAGAGTATAGGGAGGAGGGGTGGGAAGTAAGGGGCCTTTACCCCCTCCCTCTTTAAAAAATAGAACACATATACAGACACACACTTTCCTCTTAATTTCTTTGTCATATTTTTCTACATATGGATGATAACTTTCCCCCCCCCCCCCCGAGGTCTCCTAGCATTTTAAATCAAATTATTGGCAAAACGCATTATCCTCGACCTCTTTTCCTCATCCTAACCCCTTGTCAACATGTTGAGTGTGGTTTCGAATCGGACTTCGAATCGCCTAAAAGGAACAAAGATGCATACGAAAGCATCAGTCAGCAAAGACGATAATCATCCGATCAGCGGAGGTGCGAGCAAACGGGGCTTTCCCTCCACTCCCACCCACAGTCTTTCCTATGATTCTCTCTCTTTTTTAATAACACTTTGTTCATTTTGAGAGCGATTCTAATGAAAAGACGCATTCAACAACAACAACAACAACAACAACAACAGCAACAACAGCAACAAGAATCGTCATCAAATAAGGCACAAGAGAAAAACTATGTTAGAGAGATATCTTCGTCGCGACGATATGAGACAAAAGATCGTCGCCAATCGTCCCCAACGATCTAAATTTTTGGCCTAATGTGCTCATTACTGCGCTCTTTTTCGCTCATTAAAAAAGTCAACAATAGATGATCCCGACGAGTCGGAACGAAGACGTCTCTTTTCGTCGCGGTTAATCAATTAAGGAGATCTTTTGTTGATCGGCGAGGCGTTTCAATGATTGTTCAAACGTCGCATATCGTCCCCGACGATTGCGTATTCAACTTGACTCACTGTTTTGTGAAGGGATTTGGTGATGGCTTCGCGTCGCACATCGTCCCGACGATTGACCATTGAATTTAAATCACCGTTCCGTGGCGAGTTTGTTAATCCATAATTGTTCAAACGTCGCACTTATCGTCCCGACGATTGTCCATTCAACTTGAATCACTGGTCACATATTCGTTTGGTAATTGCTAAAGCGTCGCACATCGTCCCTAGGCTTGCCCATTAAACCTAAATCACCGTTTGGTATGAGTTTCAAACGTCGCAAATCGTCCCGACGATTGCTCATTCAACTTAAATCGCCGCTCGATACTGAGGTTTTTATTTTTTTCTAACGTCGCGAGTGGTCCCGACGATTGCCCATTGAACCTGAATTGTCGTTCAATGATGCCACCGGGGTAATTCATCTTCTATGAAGGCTTGCTCTTATGTTTGCCATATTTGTCTGTAAACAATACAAAAACATCGTAATGAGATCCGATGGCTATCAGACTCCTGAAATTCTAGAATGAATCATGAAAAAAAAAGTGGCGAACATACATTATCATATCTTTCCGCAAGTCCAGGGCTTGAAAGCAAATATCAGGCATTTATTCTATCATCGTACAATGCGGAGTTGAATATCATTGTTATTCATTTCCGACGGTCAAAGCAAATATTCGACATTAATATCATAGTATCTTTCGGAGCTGAATGTTATTGCTATTTACTTTCGAACGTAAAAGCAAATATCCGGCATTTATTTTATCATCATACGGAGTTGTAAATTATTAGCAGTCATTTCTGAACGTCAAAGCAAACATGCGATATTTATTTCATCATCGTTCATCATCGTACGGAGTCGAATATTATTGTTATCCATTTCCGGACGCAAAATCAAATGTCTGACATTAATTTTAGCACAGCACGGAGCTGAATCTTACCGTTATTTAAACCCAAAAGTATAAGAAAACATCCGACATTTATTTTAGTATCATACGGAGTCGAATATTACCGTTATTCATTTCCAAAATTAAAAGCAAACATCCGACATTTAGCGTCTTACAGAGTCGACTGTTTCCGCTGTCCATTTCCAATAGTAAAGGCAACCATCCGACTTTTTTTGGTGGCCCCGGTCCACCGGGCCACCGTTAATAGTGTCGAGCCCTGGTGTATACCTCACTAACCTCAGCTTATTGGGGGAAACTTTTAGTGCCATACAAGGGGGAGATGCTTTCATCTGTTCTGGAGAGCTTCCGAATGAAAATCTTTGTTTGGTATTTTCATTTCTGTACTCCATAATCATTTGTTGTTTTCAAACATTTTTATGATGTCGGTATTTCAATATTACAATATTTTATTAATGTATTCCATTTTCACTCCTTGACCAAAGTCAGTAAGTCCGCAACAAGTATGTAATCGCTACATTTCGCGCAATGTGCCGAAGTGCGAAACACGTGGTGTCAAGTTCAGTGAAACGTGCCATCCTTGTGTGCGTGTTGTTTGGTTTCGTACTTAGCTCCATATGGTTTCGGCAAAGACAATAAACGGAGAAGCCACTCTGTATAGTATTTTTCGTTTACGGTAAACGGTTTACGTTCGATACAAATAAAATGATAGTCACGTCTTTTACTGTATGATGATCGCTAAGTCAGAAAGAAGTATCTAGAGGAACTTCTCAGTTGATATATCGGTGATGTTCATTTTAATTTTCACACGCAGTGGTACGCAGATTTTAATGAGTGTGAGATCGAAAGAAGTTTCAAATTTATGTTGCTATGATATGTAGGCCTACTGTTGGGTAGGTATAGTTCTTACACTATAAACTTCGGCTTGTTGCAGCGGCATCTAGGAAAGCGATATTTTCCTCTGCATTCGAGACCTTTTTATATTATTTTTTGACACGTGATTCGATTGTTAGCATGAAGCGACGAATAACCCCTTTGTTTTGTTTTAGTGTTAACATTAATGTGTAATACACCTATACTGTTCAACGTGTTTTTTTTATTGTAAAGATAAGGCGACATTTTAATAGAATTATGCCGTTCGGTCGCTGTTCCCAGGTGATTTACAAACTGCTTTTAACCTGTTTTTGTCTGCCACCTGTTTTCGTAGAAATTTACACCAGAAATGTTGTCTTTGTTTATTCCCCGCCATTATTTTCTCTTATGATTTGTTGTGGCCATTTGCCTAAAGAGGCGTGTCATGTAGGTCTATTGGTAGTCCACTTCCTTGACTGTATTCGTATGCAGTGTCCCCGCGTACGTACGGACGTACGTTGATGGTGTCTGTATGTACACTACACTAGATCACCCTTCCTGATTTTTTTTTTTCGGGAGTTCCCATTGGTGGAGTGTCGCAACCAGCGGTTGGGCGCATTGTGTGGGTGCATGCATGTGCATGCGTGTGTTAATGTGGGGAATGCGGACAATTGAAATCGTCCAGTATCTGGACTAGTCTATTGGTTGCCAGAACGCATTTATCTGATATTGTTGTGCGGTTAAACCTGTTGTTGTTGTTGTCGTCGTCGTTGTCGTCGTCGTCGTCGTCGTCGTTGTTGTTGTTGTTGTTTTCATCATTCATGGGAGGGGGCAAACAAGGATGAGAAATGAGGGAGAGGTGAAATCAGAAGAAGGAAAATCTGTTCAGTTAACTTATGCCAGCAGTAGCAATTGTTATTCAGATCACTTAGTAATATCCTATAACATTCAATACACGACTATCATCATCGTGACAGTAGATAGATAGATAGAGAGAGTGAGAGAGGAAATACAAAAAAAAAAAAACAAACAAACCGTCGCCTGCTGTACAAAGCAAACGAATTGCAAAGTATATCAAGCAGGAAGGTGGATTCCTGGGACATGTAATAATATTCAGTATGTCATGCCAGTAATACAAACACGTTTCAGTTACTGCAAAAGAAAATGATACAATGTAGAACATGGCAAGCGAGCAGGCTGGAATCAAGCCTCGTGATGGTGATGATAATTACTGATGCTGGTGTAAAAGACAGCTTGCTGAGCAAACCTCTTCTTTCCCATCCGGCCCATGAATGATGAAAAAAAAAATACATACACCTCGATCACAACAAGAACCAGGTGTTAGCAACCTTCGTAAAGTTAAATCTAAATGTTCATTACCAACAAATGGGAAACGAAAATATTGTGTATGCAGTCTCTGGTCTTACTCTTATGAGAAATTTGACACCCCACCCCCTCTCCCTTCGTGGAAATTGCCACAAAACCAGGTGCCAGACGAAAGAATGCGCGCACTGGAATAAACAGCGTGTATAGATAGCCTGGAAATACGATCAAGGAACTAGCTGTTAGTTGAGTTTAAAGGGATCACATAGTTTTGGTTGAGACTTAACTTCAGGTTTTTATCATTTTTTGGTGACATAGTGAGAAACCTCTTATGAAATATGATGGAGCATGTAATTCCATGAGGATTTCAACGTTTATTTGATGAAAATTGATTTTGAAATGGCTGAGATATCCAAAACAGAGTGATCCTAATAAAGTGTGGGACCCACATTTTATTACGATCGTTTTGTTTTACTTTGTTCTTAGATGTTTCAGCTATTGTAAACCCGATTTTCATCATATAAACTTTGAATTCCTCTTAAAATGGTATGCTCTGTACTATATTTCATAAGCGTTTTCTTGGTATCTCACAAAAAAGTAATAGCCCAATTTTCATCTCCACCAATACTGTACCATCCTTTTAAGGAATCAACGCGAAGATCATGATTATATATCAAAGTAACATATCATGCTTCTATAGCCTTTCTTTGGACCCATAGTAGAAATATCGAACAGTGGTGAAATATGATTACTGAACTGTAGAAAGGGATTGATTAATCACTTGATTAAAAACTAAATCACAGAAATATATGAAAGATCTTGTCTGCCGAGACAAATTCACTGCAAGTTTGTGATGCAGCCATTACCCAGTTAGACAGCAAAATCCTGACAATTTCACGTTCATGAAAACTGAACGGGTATTAATCTTTAAAAGTTTGAAGGAACTTCAGTTTACGAACTGTTCAGTTATTTGGCTAGCAACATTCGTTCGTTTTTTTGTTTTTGCTTTGCTTTGTTTGTTTGCTATTTTTTCTCGTAAAAGGTATAATAATCGTCAAATCAACAAGTGATCAGCAACAGTAAGAATACTGCTGTCAGCTGTGTCAGCTTAAGTCAACACAGCGAGAACAGCTTACTCGGATATACAGTTCAATAGAACGCGGCAGTTTCCTTTTGAATGGACTTCTACTATCTACCTACTTTCGGGAGATTAAAATTGCCACGCACTCAACATTTAACGTTATAAAAGGACCTCCGTCATCTTTATCCCCATCCCGACAATACAAAGCGTCGCCTAAGCAACCACATCCATGTGTACTGATGTTTTTTCGTCCCGTCTCTTTTGGGAATATCGGAGCAGTAGACCATAAAGTCTTTATAGATCCGAGCATGCATCGTAAGAGGGCTTGCTCCAGTCGATTTGAGCTACATCATTAGTCGTCTTTAAGATGACAAAAGCCTTTCAAACACGAAGTTCAAAATTGATACGCCCCTCTAGCGTGAAGTAACTATTATTCTCATATTCTATAGACGCATGGTGTCCACCAAGTACAAGAAAAGAAGAGTTTTGCTCTTGCATAAAAATGGCCACATGGTGCAAATATTCAAAGCATTAGACACTCATTCACATTGTAAACTTGCCCCAAAATTTGATAGAATGTATGTAATTAAAAGTAAAACAATTTTGATATGTTTAATGAAACAAACCATTGTCGAGAATATCTAAGCACCATAAATTATGATACTCTGTTTCATAGCTAGAATGGCCCACGCCGTTTTAATACATATTAATAGATATATTGAAAGTTAACGTTAACGACGAAAATCGCAAAATTATGGTAATCAAAGATTACAATCATGTAAATCCTTGTTTCTTTAAGCGATTTACAATAATCAATGGCAGTGTATCGTATAAAAACTCATACATTAGTCAGCTTTCATTACATACTACATTCCGCTGCTATCGAAAAGAAACTGTTAGTATTGACATCCGTCAATGACAATGTAAAGTGACACATTAATTATAAGTTATGAGTTCAGTATATAGTATTTACATATAGAACAAATCAATTGAAATTTATTCTCAAAGGTAGTCGTTCATGACGGATAGATAAAATTGTGTGTGAAGGGACCCTACATAGGAGCAGATGCTTGTAGGATTAGGTTCCCTGAAAGAACATCAACACAGCACTCACACACACACACACTGCACGCACGCATGTACACCTGGACAAGCGTGCGTGCACTCTCACACACGGAACAAGGAGAAGAGAATGAGAAAGAGGAAGAGGAGAAATCACCAACTTAAGACCGTCATAGAGACAGCTATATAAACGATTGTACCTGCAGCTGCAAGAGGACAGAATAATGAAAGAAAATAGTAATATAAAGCCATGTTTAGACCTGCTCTACAATCATGCTGAATAATCTATATCAATATCCATCATTTCAAATCATCAGCTAAATCAAGTTATTTCGTATTATCACCAGAATACTGCGAAAAACGTTTATATTTTGAAGCTTACGTTTGAATGTACGCCACCAGCAGTTCGTCGTAATTTGCAATCTAAAGAATTCCATAATTTGGGGCCACTGTAAATAAAAGTATTATGTAATAATCGTAACCTGATTTTCGGTATAAGAAACATATCACTCTGTCGTGTGGGATATCTATGTAATTCTTATTTTTCTTAATCATTATGATAACATTAACAATAAAAATGATAATAAATGTAAAAAGGTCTTCTCTATTAAACATGTAGACTCTTCGGTGCTGTCAGTGCTATAGCAATCAGCAGGGGTGGATCCAGGAATTCTGTAAAGGGGGGGGGGGGGGGGTGGACTTATATTTCTGGTGCCACTTCCGGGTTTCATTTCATTGCTTTTCTTTTTATTTCTTTTGTGTTTTTTATGAAAAATAAAGGGGGCGTGCGCCGGTTGCGCCCCCTCCGGATCCGCCACTGATCAGAGTGCCTGACATTATTGCCCTATCGTTGCCATAGGACGAAATAGGACGTAATCGCTGTGCGGGAATCGAATTCGGGTCTTGGTGCCACAGTGCCCCCATCACCCCCCCCCCCCCCCCACCCCATCAGAAATAAAATACCAAAAACAAAAATATGCGAATTGGCATAAAACCGTTCATATGGTTCATCCCTGCAATAGTGAAGATTTGCAATTCTTGATATTTTAAAAGTATCCTGTCAAAAAGAGTATTCTTGGTTGAGTGTCGTCAACACAAAGAATAGCTTTCTCGGATATACAGTTCAATAGAATGCGGCAGTCTCTTTTTGAATGGACTTACTATCTAGCTACTTTCAGGAGATTAAGATAGCCACGCGCTCAACACTTCACGTTACAAAAGACTAGGACCTCCATCATCTTTGTCCCCATCCCGACTATAGAAAGCGTCGCCGAGGCAACCACATCCTGTGTACCACTGATGTCTTTTTCGTCCCGTCTCTTTTTACTGGGAATGTAGTAGCATCAGACCATCAAGCCGTTATAGATCCGAGCATGCATCATAAGATTGCTTGCTCCAGTCGATTTGAGCAACATCATTAACCGTCTTTAAGAAGACAATAGCCTTTCAAACACAAAGTTCAAAATTGATGCGCCCCTCTAACCTGAAGTAACCATTATTCTAATAATTCTATTGACACTACGATGTCCACCAATTACAAGAAAAGGGAAGTTTGGCTCTTGCATAAAATGGGCAAATGGTGAAATTAAAAGCATAAGATACTCAATCGTATTTGAAAACTTGCCCCGACAGTTGGGGGAATGCACGTAACTGACAGTAAAAAAAAAAGTAATAAGTTGAAGGGAACAAACCCTAGTCGAGATAAATTATCCAAAAGAGATTATCATGCACGATTTAATGTCTAAAATGGCAGACGCCCTTTTGATACATAATAGAGCATTGAAAGTTAACGTTAAAGACGGAAATCGCAGAATTATGATAATCAAAGAGTACATGTTAGTCCTTTATTTTCTTAAACGTGTTGCAATAACAGTGTATCATATTAGACTCGGTAACTATGTATCAACCATTAGTTGACTTTCATTACGTTCATTGCATACTATTCCGCTGCTATCAAAAAGAAAACTAATCCAAACATGTAAAAATTACAGCCTCAGTATTCCAGTTTCGTGTAATCAATGTGCTACAACATGTTCTACATGACTTGTTAATGAACTGCCCGCATTTTTTTTTTTCGATGGGCAGAGAAGCCTATTCACGGTGTTAAGCATGAAAAAGTATTGGCTGAGATGAGGATTCAGCTATTAGTCTTTCTCGAGATACTTTGAAAGTGTTAATGAAACGTTATAGATCACACATTTCTGAGTTTACTTGATGAAGATCTAGACAGAAATTGCTGGGGTATCCAAAATCAAAGTAAAAAAAGCGATCCTTGTAAAAGGGGGTACATTCTTTTATAGAAATTGCTTTTCGATATCTTAGCCATTTTAAATCAGACTTCTCTTTAAATCATATTAATAACAATGAAATGATAATAGTAATAATAATATCATAATATGCAGTAATTGCAAAAACGAATTCTCTGTATTTAGAGAAGCCTCTTTGGTGCTGTCAGGGCCGCAGATTTCAGAGGGCCTGATATTATTACCCTAGCTTTGCTAAAGGACATATAAAGGACCTAATCGCTTGGCGAGATTCGAACCCGAGTCCTTCGACTTCGAGTCGTAATTCTTATCCATGGTACCACAGGGCCCTTGCCCCCGACACCCCCCCCCCCCCCCCACAAAACATATTTGTGTGAAATGAGAAATACAGTGTATGACTGATTCGCAGCCTGAAAATTTCACGACCGGAGCCGACAATTTTCTCCGCGGCATGAAAACTTTGCTTATTGCCGCGAAATGCATAAAGTGTAGGCAAGGACTTCCACGTGCATGCTAATCTCTTGGTTCTCGGGAAATTCGCGACATTATCATGCACGCGAACATTTCTCGTTTTAGAGTAAGAACCTCTGTTCGTTTGTTGCAACTTACGCGGTAAAACGATTCAAAACCAAGCGAAGTTTAAACCTCGTCTTCCAATACACATCACTCCTCGGATGGTCAGTGACATTAACAACTTAAGGACTAACTGTCTTATAATTTGATCGACATTGTTGGATTTATACATCTTACGAAGAAAACGTGAAGCATAATCGCCAAATTAGGTTCAAGTATAAGGCAGTGAATAATTGTCAAACTTATTCATCTACGGATTGTTAGTATCGTATTCGAAATTCCGTCACACTCCCAAGGGTTCATTTTGAATATTCTATTACATGTAATCGTCAAATCATCAAGTGATCAGAAAGTTTGAATACCGCTGTCAGCTGTGTCAGCCTGTATTCAACACAGCAAGAATAGCTTTCTCGGATATACACTTCAATAGAACGCGGTATAGTTTCTTTTTGAATGGACTTCTACTATCTAGCTACTTTCAGGAGATTAAGATAGCCACGCGCTCAACATTTCACGTTACAAAAGGACCTCCATCATCTTTATCCCCATCCCGACAATAGAAAGCGTCGCCGAGGCAACCACATCCTGTGTACCACTGATGTCTTTTTCGTCCCGTCTCTTTTTACTGGGAATGTAGTAGCATCAGACCATTAAGCCTTTATAGATCCGAGCATGCATCATAAGATTGCTTGCTCCAGTCGATTTGAGCAACATCATTAACCGTCTTTAAGAAGACAATAGCCTTTCAAACACAAAGTTCAAAATTGATACGCCCCTCTAACCTGACGTAACTATTATTCTCATATTCTATTGACACTACGATGTCCACCAATTACAAGAAAAGGGAAGTTTGTCTCTTGCATGGGCACGTGGTGCAATTAAAAGCATAAGGTATTCAATCGTATTTGGAAACTTGCCCCGACAGTTGGGAGAATGCACGTATCTGAAAGTAAAAAAGTAATAAGTTGAATGAAACAAACCCTAGTCGAGATAAACTATCCAAAATAGATAATCATGCACGATTTATTGTCTAAAATGACAGACGCCCTTTTCATGTATAATAGAATATTGAAAGTTAACGTTAAAGACGGAAATCGCAAAATTATGATAATCAAAGAGTACATGTAAGTCCGTAATTATCGAACGTGATGTAATAATCAATAAAACAGTATGTCATATTAGACTCGGTAACTAGCATATCAACCATAAGTTGGTTTTCATTGCATACTATTCCGCTGCTATCAAAAAGAAACTAATCCAAACATGTAATAAGGATATCCTCAGTATTCCAGTTTCGTCTAATCAAACATGTTCTACATGTTAACAAACTGCACGCATTTTTTTTTTTTCTGATGGGCAGAAAAGCATATTTACGGTGTTAAAGCATGAAATCGTTTTGATTGAGTTGAGAATTCAGCCCATAGCCTTCTTCGTGATACTTTGAACGTGTTAATGAAATATTCAAGGGAATGGCTACTAACTGATAAGTGGGAATCTGTAGGAATGCAGGGAGATGATTGTTTCAATCATTGGTGGATTCATTTGAGAGTACATTACATATCTATTGTTGTGGCTTCAGAATGAACTCGTATTCAAGCAAAGTGCAGTTCAATGTTTCCAGGTTTAATCATGCCTTTACAGTGTCGTATCGATCGTTAACGGCCCGTTATAGATCGCCCCGACAAATCCTACTTCTCTTTAAATCATAATAATAACAATAAAAGTTATAATGATAACAATTGTAAAACGTTCTTTTTCTATGTAGACCAGAATCTTCGGTGCTGCCAGGTTCCCAAGCTGATAAGAGTGTCTGACATTATTACCCTGGCGTTGTTACTGGACGTGATAGGACGTAATCGCTGGGCGGGAATCGAACTCGAGTCCTACGTCTGGGAGTTTTGATTCTTATCCATGGTGCCACAGCGCCCCCCCCCCCCCCCCCCCCCCCCCCCCAATCAAAAAAAAAAAAAAAGCAAAAGCAAAAACACAAGAACCAAAACAATTTTTAATATTTTCACAGTATCCTGTCAAAAGAGAGTATTCTTGATTGCGTTTCATATCGTGTTTTCCTTATATAGCTCCTGGAAAAACGAGTCTTAATTGATATTGGTGCATTTCGTATCGAAGCGTCTCCCCCTGTCTTATGAATAATGTCAGGAATAGTCTGATAGTCAATTGAAATACCGTCAAATTGTGATAAGACTCAAACACGATAATGCATTTAAATATGGATTCATCAATCTTTCACCCCGGCGATAGATCATGGGCGATTACTGATTTTTATAGATATTAGGGCACTGCGAAATACGGCAGATTCGCAGCCTGAAAATTTCACGCACGGAGCCGACAATTTTCTCCGCGGCATGAAAATGTTCTCATTGCTGCTGTATGAAATGCATTATTATCATAGTGTAGGCAAGAACTTCCACTAGCATGCTAATCATTTGGTTCTCTGGAAATTCGAGACATCATCATGCACGCGAACATTTCTCATTTTACAGTAAAAATCTCTGTTCGTTTGTTGCAACTTACGCGGTAAAACAATTCAAAACCAAGCAAGAGTTTTAAACCTCGTCTTCCAATACACATCACTCTTCGGATGGGCAGTGACATCAACAACTTAAGGACTAACTGTCTTATAATTTGATCGACATTGTTGGATTTATACATCTTACGAAGAAAAGGTGAAGCATAATCGCCAAATTAGGTTCAAGTGTAAGGCAGTAAATAATTGTCAAACTTAAGTTAACACTGAAAAATTCATCTACGGACGGGAGGAGAACTGTTAGTATTCTATTCGAAGCTTATCGAAGAAAAAGTCTGCGTGCGCTAAGACTACTACACGCCCACTGGGACTGACGCCTGTAGCAGTGCTAATGGTACGTGTAGTAGTCTTGGCACGCACATGCTTTTTTTTTTTACGTTTGTTCCAACAAATAATGATGAAAAACGGCCTGTGAAAATTCTACTGATACCACAATTTGGAACCACATACTACATGGGGATGTAATGGAGGTCCCATCTACCACCCTGGCTTGTCAATCCTTTTCTGCGGGGTGGGTTGAACGAACTCCTTGATTAAGCCACTTACAGGAATAAGCGCCTTGACTACTGAATTTGTAATTAGCAAATCAACTCTCTTTTTCTTCCCCTTCTCTCCCTCCTTCTCTCTCACTCCTTCATTCTGCCACATGGTTGATATCTGTTTTTAAAGCTTTCTAGCGTTGGGTAAAAACCTCGGTCCAATTGGGTGTTTTGGTCCGGACACACTAAGAGTTTTTATTTATTACTATGCATACTAAAGACAAATACTGCTACCAAGAAAGGAGAAACAACCAAGTAAGTCGATTAATGATAGATTTCGATCCTTACGGGAATGAAGACATAATTTTAATCATAATTACAAAGAAATGTATTATGCAATATTTGCATTTATTCAAGTAGTGTTAATTGAAGATACGCTGCACATTTTCCTGTGGTTCCCCCCCCCCCTTTTTTTTTGGGGGGGGGGGGGGTTAGCTCTTAATGTTGGATGCTCAGTTCTGACTTCGCCAGCCAAATATGATCTATCTCAAAACAATTCCAAAACATGTATTACATATCATATACAAGCGTCGCCCACATCAGCTCACCGAACCCCGCAACAAGAGACAGCTAACAATTGGCGTGCCCCGCTGTAGCAGTGAAAAGCGCCCCTCCCTCCCTCCTCCTCCCCCCCCCCCCCAAGTTGCGTGCCCGCCCCTCCCGCGTTGGACTCCTCTCGTAGTTAACTGCCTCCCTTCACAGCACAGTATTTTGAAAGTACGTAACAAACATATTTGAATATTTACAGAAGGCACATTCAAAGTTATGTAGAGGTCAGCAGATTTTATCTTGAAAAAAAAATGCAACTGATTACAGTCTAAGTTTAAGTGAAAAAGCAGATTGCGATAGAGGGTCGCAATGCCAAGGCTACAGTAAAATGTTAAATCGTTTGTGGAGCGATGAATGAACGACGCTTCGATAGGACACAAAAAAGGTGAAAAACACTACAGATGATTGATGAAAATAATGAAAATTGTCTAAAGTGTACTACCGGTATTTTGTACTTTGTTAATGAAATTGTAGAAAGTTGATGTATCTGAAAGAATGGCATACAGACAATATATAAATCAAATCAAATGAGCACGCAGCTCTGGGGGCGCTTTTCACTGCTACACCACAAAGCACATCCGCCGAAGCTGTTCTCTTCCAAGTCCGCATTCATGCTACATGTAAATCAGCATCACACCGCGCACCGCACTTAGCTTCTAAAGCTGTGATCGTCGGGACCTCAACCACTGAACCTTATCATCTCACGTCATCGAATCCTGTCGAAGATGGATAGACTGCCCGCAGATGTTCAAGAATTTGCCAAGGATCTACCCACCGCAGACATCAGCTGGGCTACGAAGGGACCAAAGAGGAAGAGACCTCAGCACATCGTACCTAGGCCAACGGTGAAACGTTCTCGCCCTGGTCGACCTGCTGCCCACGAAGAATTCCCGGAGTTCGTGCCTACTGCTACGAAGTTCATCGAGAGCAACGGGTTCAAGGCACATCGACGTCGACGTGAGGAGGGTGGATCGTGCGGATCAAGTCTGCCGCAGATAAGAGACCACCTACTGGCCACTGTCCCAGGACTTCGCGACAAGTATCCCAAGCTGGATCCCCAGACCGTCGCCAGGAAGATGATGCCCCCAAACAGAGGCGTGCGAGCTGCAGCGTCTTACAAGTCTCTCATCCAGGCACGAGTTCCTCCCAAAGACAACGGACGACGCAAGCACAACGACAACAGTCATTTCTACGCTGCTCGTGTTCGTTACTGCTTGGAGATGGCCGCGAAGTTGGGCAGTCGGGCGCTGGTGTATTCCGCCGACAACAAAAACAAAATTCGTGTTGGCGATGATACACTAGCAGTGGATCGTCGAATAACCATCCGGAGATTCTTTCCCATTAAGGACAGCCCATCATATCTGGACCATGATTTTCCCATTCCAGGCTATTCATTAACTCCCGCTGGGTACCTGGAACTCCTTCCTACCTCCATACCAGCTTTCACCGTCGACACCCTAGGCCGCAGTCACTACGTCACCCCTGGTAATGGACGCGCAACCGTCGTGTTGCGCAGCCCACACTCGCCGAACAATGTGGCCTCTCATCTAAACGACTTGGTCCATCACCTCCGGATCCCTGCCCGTGTCGCTGAGGGGCGACGCCTGCTGGTGTTACTCGTAGACGGCGGTCCGGACTTCAATCCAAGCCACGGCGTGAACGAACTGCACTACGGGCGGTTCTTCAGAGATATGAATCTGGACTGCTTCATTGTCACCAGCTACTGCCCCGGGGAGTCAGCGCTGAATCCAGTAGAACACTTGTGGGCGCCTTGCACCCAGGCGCTGACCAGCGTGTATTTGCCAGCAACACTCCCTGGCGAAGACAGCCCACCTAGCCGCCAGAGAATTCCTGCAGAGGAACGGAAGAGGAAAGAAGATCTTGTCTTTGACGCAGCGCAAGAACTTCCACTAGCATGCTAATCATTTGGTTCTCTGGAAATTCGAGACATCATCATGCACGCGAACATTTCTCATTTTACAGTAAAAATCTCTGTTCGTTTGTTGCAACTTACGCGGTAAAACAATTCAAAACCAAGCAAGAGTTTAAACCTCGTCTTCCAATACACATCACTCTTCGGATGGGCAGTGACATCAACAACTTAAGGACTAACTGTCTTATAATTTGATCGACATTGTTGGATTTATACATCTTACGAAGAAAAGGTGAAGCATAATCGCCAAATTAGGTTCAAGTGTAAGGCAGTAAATAATTGTCAAACTTAAGTTAACACTGAAAAATTCATCTACGGACGGGAGGAGAACTGTTAGTATTCTATTCGAAGCTTATCGAAGAAAAAGTCTGCGTGCGCTAAGACTACTACACGCCCACTGGGACTGACGCCTGTAGCAGTGCTAATGGTACGTGTAGTAGTCTTGGCACGCACATGCTTTTTTTTTTTACGTTTGTTCCAACAAATAATGATGAAAAACGGCCTGTGAAAATTCTACTGATACCACAATTTGGAACCACATACTACATGGGGATGTAATGGAGGTCCCATCTACCACCCTGGCTTGTCAATCCTTTTCTGCGGGGTGGGTTGAACGAACTCCTTGATTAAGCCACTTACAGGAATAAGCGCCTTGACTACTGAATTTGTAATTAGCAAATCAACTCTCTTTTTCTTCCCCTTCTCTCCCTCCTTCTCTCTCACTCCTTCATTCTGCCACATGGTTGATATCTGTTTTTAAAGCTTTCTAGCGTTGGGTAAAAACCTCGGTCCAATTGGGTGTTTTGGTCCGGACACACTAAGAGTTTTTATTTATTACTATGCATACTAAAGACAAATACTGCTACCAAGAAAGGAGAAACAACCAAGTAAGTCGATTAATGATAGATTTCGATCCTTACGGGAATGAAGACATAATTTTAATCATAATTACAAAGAAATGTATTATGAAATATTTGCATTTATTCAAGTAGTGTTAATTGAAGATACGCTGCACATTTTCCTGTGGTTCCCCCCCCCCCTTTTTTTTTTTGGGGGGGGGGGGTTAGCTCTTAATGTTGGATGCTCAGTTCTGACTTCGCCAGCCAAATATGATCTATCTCAAAACAATTCCAAAACATGTATTACATATCATATACAAGCGTCGCCCACATCAGCTCACCGAACCCCGCAACAAGAGACAGCTAACAATTGGCGTGCCCCGCTGTAGCAGTGAAAAGCGCCCCTCCCTCCCTCCTCCTCCCCCCCCCCCAAGTTGCGTGCCCGCCCCTCCCGCGTTGGACTCCTCTCGTAGTTAACTGCCTCCCTTCACAGCACAGTATTTTGAAAGTACGTAACAAACATATTTGAATATTTACAGAAGGCACATTCAAAGTTATGTAGAGGTCAGCAGATTTTATCTTGAAAAAAAATGCAACTGATTACAGTCTAAGTTTAAGTGAAAAAGCAGATTGCGATAGAGGGTCGCAATGCCAAGGCTACAGTAAAATGTTAAATCGTTTGTGGAGCGATGAATGAACGACGCTTCGATAGGACACAAAAAAGGTGAAAAACACTACAGATGATTGATGAAAATAATGAAAATTGTCTAAAGTGTACTACCGGTATTTTGTACTTTGTTAATGAAATTGTAGAAAGTTGATGTATCTGAAAGAATGGCATACAGACAATATATAAATCAAATCAAATGAGCACGCAGCTCTGGGGGCGCTTTTCACTGCTACACCACAAAGCACATCCGCCGAAGCTGTTCTCTTCCAAGTCCGCATTCATGCTACATGTAAATCAGCATCACACCGCGCACCGCACTTAGCTTCTAAAGCTGTGATCGTCGGGACCTCAACCACTGAACCTTATCATCTCACGTCATCGAATCCTGTCGAAGATGGATAGACTGCCCGCAGATGTTCAAGAATTTGCCAAGGATCTACCCACCGCAGACATCAGCTGGGCTACGAAGGGACCAAAGAGGAAGAGACCTCAGCACATCGTACCTAGGCCAACGGTGAAACGTTCTCGCCCTGGTCGACCTGCTGCCCACGAAGAATTCCCGGAGTTCGTGCCTACTGCTACGAAGTTCATCGAGAGCAACGGGTTCAAGGCACATCGACGTCGACGTGAGGAGGGTGGATCGTGCGGATCAAGTCTGCCGCAGATAAGAGACCACCTACTGGCCACTGTCCCAGGACTTCGCGACAAGTATCCCAAGCTGGATCCCCAGACCGTCGCCAGGAAGATGATGCCCCCAAACAGAGGCGTGCGAGCTGCAGCGTCTTACAAGTCTCTCATCCAGGCACGAGTTCCTCCCAAAGACAACGGACGACGCAAGCACAACGACAACAGTCATTTCTACGCTGCTCGTGTTCGTTACTGCTTGGAGATGGCCGCGAAGTTGGGCAGTCGGGCGCTGGTGTATTCCGCCGACAACAAAAACAAAATTCGTGTTGGCGATGATACACTAGCAGTGGATCGTCGAATAACCATCCGGAGATTCTTTCCCATTAAGGACAGCCCATCATATCTGGACCATGATTTTCCCATTCCAGGCTATTCATTAACTCCCGCTGGGTACCTGGAACTCCTTCCTACCTCCATACCAGCTTTCACCGTCGACACCCTAGGCCGCAGTCACTACGTCACCCCTGGTAATGGACGCGCAACCGTCGTGTTGCGCAGCCCACACTCGCCGAACAATGTGGCCTCTCATCTAAACGACTTGGTCCATCACCTCCGGATCCCTGCCCGTGTCGCTGAGGGGCGACGCCTGCTGGTGTTACTCGTAGACGGCGGTCCGGACTTCAATCCAAGCCACGGCGTGAACGAACTGCACTACGGGCGGTTCTTCAGAGATATGAATCTGGACTGCTTCATTGTCACCAGCTACTGCCCCGGGGAGTCAGCGCTGAATCCAGTAGAACACTTGTGGGCGCCTTGCACCCAGGCGCTGACCAGCGTGTATTTGCCAGCAACACTCCCTGGCGAAGACAGCCCACCTAGCCGCCAGAGAATTCCTGCAGAGGAACGGAAGAGGAAAGAAGATCTTGTCTTTGACGCAGCGATGGAGGCGGTGAAGGAAGTTCATTGGAGAAACGTTCGCTTCGCCGGCTGCAAGATCTCCGTAGAAGTGGAGCCCAGCGGAGCTCAGCCTCATCCTTATGGCCATGACTTCGATCACATCAAAGAAGTAGTCGGGTCATCTGCGCGCCGCCTCCACAACAGTGACATCATCGACGACTACAGTTTTGTCTCCGGCCACATAGACAAGCGCATCGGGACGACGATATTCACCAAGTGCACGCGCAACTCTTGTCTACACTGCTCAACGAATCCCCCTCTTCTGGCTGCTGCTGACATGGACATTCTCCGAATGTTTCCATCCCCTCTACCGTCTCCCGCTCATCCATCCCACTTCATGACGTTCCTGGAGGCGGTATCGGCACCGAGATGCAGGCCATGTGAGCACCTGCCCCAGTTTGCCGCCAAGGGTCTCGGACGCTGTCCTGTCGTCGGATGCAGATACGTGTTCACGAGTAGAAAGGACGTCGATGATCACAGACGGAAAGTCCATCAACGCTGAATCCATACTGCAGTGAAACTGCAACTCCAACGGCTCTTTTCAGAGCCACCACAAATCCAAGAAAGAATAACTATATGTAATAAAGACACACTCCAACATGCACTACTGCTACATAAACATACTTGTTTTGATATCAAACTACAGCAACAATGGCAAAAAATCTACATTATTGTATGTTAACACCATTAAATCAATATCTTTGGTTGAGTAGAATTCCCCTTTGACAGCTGTTTTTACAGGACGACACATATAACAAATATATAACAACATATAAAATATAGGGCCTACACAATAGATTTATATAATATTATATAAAGTCAAGCGCGATGTCCAAGACAGCTAAATGTTTGTAATTGGATGGTCTGAGATATATATAAGAGTATGAGTATGAAGACGAAGGCCACCATCAGTTGAAGTAAAGGCCGCAACAGAATAAAAACGTAAACACGATGTTAAAATACAACGATTTGAATCAATGGTGTGGAAAAGAATATAAACTTAATATCAATGCATTTTTGAGCAACAACAATGAGAAAAATTGATGGAGTTTCACAAAAAGAATACGATAATGTCGACCGATTGAAATCACGTTTGCAACGATTGGTAACGTTCAATTTCTATCGACTGCGGTAAAGCCTCCTTTCATATCGCCCTGACTACCATTTGCACAAAAGTCGGAAAGTCAGTCTGTTATTCACAATATAGCAGCGCAAATTCACATTCTCAGCAAGAATTTCGCTTCTGCTTTCTCTGTATAGTATCGTGTTTGTGTTCTTCTCTTTATTCTTTGTTGGTAATGAAAATTTACGAAGGTTGCAAGCACGTGATTCTTTTTGTTGTGATGTGTACGTACTTTATTTTTATTGTCATTCCTGGGAGGGAAAAGAAGAGTGAAAGAAGGAGAAAAGAAATTAAACACAGGACACGACCGTAGTACGCTCAGCATTCATTAGCCGTCCTTCTTACACCAGCATTCATTTTACACCGGGACCAAAAAAAATCATCATCACCATCATTCAGATCATTTTGTCCTTGTCCTATCAACATTTAGAAACTCCACCACCATAATCGCTCGAGATAAAAAATAAATTCCACGAAGTATCAACACTCTTCACAACACAAACATAATCATACAACACATCGAAGCGTCTGGTATTAATCTGCAATAATGCAGTAAAAAAGAAGAGAAATCGCCGTTAAGAAAATGCATGTACTGTGCGAGACAAATAAACGAATAAAGTGTGATTAAACGGAAGATATCGTAACTCAACAAGAGGTGAGAAACGACAGTACATTGTAATAACATTATAACGCTATTAGTAGCAGCCAAGTTTTCTTTTACAACTCGTCTACTACTCGTTATCTACCATTGTAGAGACCAACTCTTCGCGCTCGGCCGGGAAAGACAATTTCGTGTTTTGTTGTCGTTGCTGTTTGTTTGGTCCCGAAACCAAGACATCATATACTGAAAACATTATTTTTATGTGGGTTTTTTTTTTTTTGTAGTTGAACAAACAGTGAGAACAGGTAACAGAGATTGACAAAAGCCGGATGGACAGCTGAAACAGGTTCTGCAGTCGAATTTGCGTTTGAAAGCTACAGAAAATGTCTCTCCTCCCGCTCTAAAGCCGTACTTGTCCGTGTAGACGTCCAGTTGGGATCGTGTTCACATCGTCATTGAGATGAAAATCGATATTTTGCATGCCGGAACACCACGGACGACGAGCCGTGGTCATCCATGTAGCAATCCGTGAAAGTGTAAAAGGGGCTTAAGCAAGCTCTTTTTTTTTTTTTCAGCGGACATGCCGGATCAAAGATAATGTCGGATGACTTCACGAAGTCAACACGGTCATCCCGGAAATAGTACGGATGATCCCGGACCAACGATCCGTGGTCATCCGTAATGCAATCCGTGAAAGTGTAAAAGGGACTCTAGGCGAAACATAATGGCAAGTGAAAACATTTGCATAATTTTCTTTTGGTGCTAGTTTCTGGTTGCGGAAAGAGGGCGAGAAAAAAAAAAATCCGCCTTTACAGTAAAGTTAAACGGCGAACGCAGATGACATTCTATGGTATGTTGACAACATGAAATCAAATCTTTTGTCTTTGTTTTGTTTCTTTTTTAAGAATAACAAACAATAAGAACAGTAAACACGGATCGACAAAAGCGGGATGGACAGCTAAAACAAGTTCTTCAGTCGAATTCCCGTTTGAAAGCGGGACGGAATCTCTCCTCCCGCTCTAAAAATTTACAGGACGACATAAATTTTAACAATTATATTGCAACCGTGACGAAGGCCGACGACCAGTTGAAGTAAATGCCGCAACAAAGTAAAAAGGTAAATCCGGTATTAAAATACACAGATTTGATTCAATGATGTCTTAAAGAACACAGAAATCAATGTATTCTATGCAGCTACATAAATGACAGAAGTTAACGGAGTTTAACAAAGAAAGACAACCAACTGAAATAATCAATGGTAGTCTAGTTCCCGTTTGGAAGTCGGACAAAATCTCTCCACCTGAAGCGTAACAATTATATCGATAACAGTCAAGTTTCCTTACAATTCTTCGCACTCGGCCCGAAACCAAGACATCATCTCCTGAAACATAATACAAGTGAAAACATTCGCATAATTATCTGTTTGCGCTAGTTTCTGTGTGGCGCAATGTAGGTGGAAAAAAAAAATCCGCCTTTACAGAAAAGTTAAAAGGCGAATGCAGCTGGCATTTTTATGGTATGTTGACAACATGAAATCGATACCCCTTTTCTAGCATAACAAACCATGAGAACAGTCAGCAAGGATGGACAGCTAAAACAAGTTCTGCGGTCGAATTCCCGTTTGAACGTTGGACAGAATCTCTCCGCCCGCTCTAAAATTTTACAAGACGACATAAATGTACAGTCTGTAACAATTAATACAACCACGCGAAGGCCGACGACCAATTGAAGTAAATGCCGCAACATAATAAATAGGTAAACACGTTGTTAAAATACAAATATTTGATTCAATGTTGTGTCAAGTAACAAAAAAAAAAATTCAATGTATTCTACAGCAAAAAATATGACAGAAGTTGTCGGAGTTTGACAACGAACGGCGACTATGAAATAAGTTTTGCAACGATGGTCAAGTTTTCGTTTGTACACCGGACAAAATCTCTCCGCCGTGTTTGCTACGCGTAAAGACAAGATAATACAAATTCAATGTCTACCGACTGCGGTCAAGGCTCCTTTCACATCGCCATAACTTATAGAATTTGCACAAAAGACGGAAAGTCGGCAAGTTATTCACAATTATCTATAGCAGCGAGAATACATTTTTTTTTTCTCGTGAAAACACAAAACTTCCCATCCATTATCGTACTCGGCATTGCGAATCACATCACCCAGCGGATTAGCTGTAGCCACGCGTTTTGGACGTTGCTCGACGATGGAACAGAGACTGAATTTCGGTGGTACAGTAATGGTAATTCGTCGGGACGATATGCGACGTTTTAGATCACACGGATAATAGGCTTTATGCTGTGACAAGTAAAGATTAACAAAACATAAACTTGAACACAAGCGGCGTTGAAACGAAGCCATATAGTCAGGACATTTCCTGACGGTTGAACAATGATTCGTCGGGAACGATATGCGACGTTTTTAACAAAAGAAACGCAAGGCACAATAGAAGCC